>MJUU01035070.1:151742-164774 GCA_002080025.1 Modiolus philippinarum
TGAAGAGGAGCTACTTTGTTTCTGACTGGAGATGGATCAAGTGTAAGTTGTGCAGCTGGAGGTATCAAACCTCTCTCTATCAAACTCAAAATTCCCTTTCTAGCATCATCCTCTGTAATAGGCGGTGGAGCTAGCTGCAATATTAATATAAAATCATTTATGAGCGATATTAGGAACATTTTATCATCATTACTAACTTTCTTTTGGTGAATAACCAAGTCAAAGAGTAGCCAATATATTTAATCTAATAATGCTTTGTATAATAATATACTGGTATTAAAGAGAAATGCAAAATAAGTGTAAACGTTTTATGACTAATTATCTAAGATGACCTTATCAGCTGATTTTATAGTTCAGAATCTATGTCTATTGCACCAAAGTCTGAATCCATGTCTTTTACATTAAAATATTGGTTTGCTAAACTGTCATATATGTTTGCTAAACCAAAATCTATGTATACTACTCGAATATCAGTGTTTGCTACACCAAAATCTATGTTCCCTACACCAAAATTAATGTTTGCTTCACCAAAATTTATATTTGCTACACCAACATTCATGTTTGCTACACCAACATTTATGTTTGCTACAACAAAATTTATGTTTGCTACAACAAAATTTATGTTTCCTACACTAAAATTAATGTTTGTTACAACAAAATTTATGTTTGCTATACCAAAAATTTATATATATGTTTGCTACATCAAAATTTATGTTTGCTACAACAAAATGTATGTTTGCTATACCGAAAATTTATGTTTGCTACACCAAAATTTATGTTTGTTACACCAAAATTTATGTTTGCTATACCAAAAATTTATGTTTGCTAAACCAAAATTTATGTTTGCTACACCAAAATTTATGTTTGCTACACCAAGATTTATATTTGCTACAACAAAATTTATGTTTGCTATACCGAAAATTTATGTTCCCTACACCAAATTTATGTTTTCTACAACACAATTTATGTTTGCTACACCAAAATTTATATTTGCTACACCAAAACACATGACTTCAAATGTAAGGAATGAAAATGGCTGCAAAAGTTTGTTCAAATGATACAAACGAAGATGAAGGATTAGATATACAGAAATACATCTTCAATTGCAGTTTCAATTCTTAAGAGTGATTTTAACCATTGTTTAGGCTCCAAACAACTTGGTAATTATAAATAACAAGTTCACAGACTTCACTATTGAAAATGGAGGGAAATATGAAACCTTCCAAGAATAATTAGAATTGATTGTATGTACTGTGAAAGTACTATTGAACGTGGGGTTCCAATTTTCGTGGATTTCGTGGTTCGCTTAAACCACAAAATTAAGTTCTCAACGAAATGCATTTTTCCATAGAGTTGTAATGCATAGAATTCGTAACCACGAATTTAAGTGCCCACGAAATAGTAATTTTTATGAAATCCACGAAAATTGATGTCCAGGAATAAAAGTACGTCCACAGTAAGTGTGAATTTTTTAACAATTTACATAAATTTTCTTATTAATTTTATCTTTAAATTTATTGAATAAAACGCACATTTGATACATCTTATACTAAAATTAATGCAGTGCTAAAATAAGACTGACCTGTGTATCTACTCTGTTGGCTTTAGGTAATACTGCTAATGGTTCTATAGTTGAACCTAATATTGTCTTTCCCAAAGTCTAAAATATAAAACATACATGCAATATAGTACGTTATGGTATACATGCTTTTCTTTCATCAGGTCATGAATAAATTTTATATATTGATTGCAAAATAACTTAATGATTTAAAAAGATGAAAATTACTTTATGAATCCCAAATCTAACTTAAATCAATACTTGTAATTTAAATTAATTCATTTAACATGTTAATGATTATATGCCATTCTATAGTAACAAGAATATTCAAAGCTTTACTTTCGTCAAGAATACACATACACTGTAGTTTAAATTTTATCAATTTAGTACCATTTTAACCCATTTCTATCATACATAATTCTTTATAGGATGTTAAAAATATATGACAAATTAACTGAAAAATTTATAATTTATAATTCTATTTAACAAACCTTTGACTGTTTTTTCTGTGGTATTAGAGGTAGTACTATTCCAAAATTATCATTCAGTGACTCTCTGTTATATTTGTTCTGTGGGTTTAATACTGCTCTAAGTGTCAGGACATGTCTAGCCTACAACATTCAATGGACATTTTCAGAAAACAATATATGACTGTGTTAGGGTCTGTTAGTATCGTTCATATCTTAAACTCCCTGATACATATCTCAGAAATTGTGTTTTCACTTAAAACTTTACACCATTTCTGACAAAAGGACAAGGTGCGATAAGGGGCTGATTTGGTCCAAGATTCCATTGAATTTCTAAGTTTCACCTCAAGATTTTCTTTCATGTTCGTTTCAAAGCTTAGATCCCATTTAGAGAAAAATGCAAAAGTTAGAACCAATTACGTCACAATAGGTATAGTTCTGATGTCATGAAAAGGCTACTTTTGAGCATTTTCATAGAAAGATACCGAATCTGGCAGATTTCCGAACAGTTTCCTAACTGGAAATATCAAGCACATTCAAGAACCAATTAGATAATTTATCAACTTATTGGTTCAAATGAATTGAACCTTTCATACAAATATTTTTGTGGTTCTTGCATGTGCTCAATATTTCCTATACAGAAAAAGTAGTCAAAATTGGTCAAATTTGTCATTTTTCTACAAAATCTTCAATTTGTCCCTTCTGCTACACTCAAAAACTCAATAATCATACATCAATATTTGAGAAATGTTACTATTTACTGAAAAGCCATACCCATTGAAAATTTCAATTGGAAAATTCGGTGAATTCAACCAAATTTATTTTTCAGGCCATATAGAGCCCTTACCGCCCCTACTCCTTTGAATGTATTGCAAACAGGGAAATTTTTGTGAGAGTTTTATTTTCACATTTAGGAATGAAGTGCAAAAATAAAACTGTCCTGCATATTTTGATGCAACTGGATGATTAAGATGATAGAGTTAGAAGAATGTCATTCAATATATTCAAAAGTACATAAATCTACTTACCTGCTGTCCTGGTGTTGGACCTGAAACCTGAACATTTTGTCGCTTTGGAAGTAAAGCACCAGACCCTGATGGAGGTTGTGGTTGAAGTGCCCTTTCTCTGAAAATTTATAGATTATCCATACATATATTACTCTACAGGACTTATTAAAAAGTAAACAGGAGTTACTCTACTTCTGTGAGGTTGGGTGTTAGGTACCTCTTTAAAAAATGTTCCTGTGTCCCACTAAAAAAATGTCAGTCAAGGAGATCACAGTGTTTTCTTGATTCTATTTCTGACAGTATGCAGGAGTATGTGTTATTTTTGTAACTAATGGTAACATTGAGGGGAATTACGAAAATTAATTTAGAAATATAAACAAGAATATGTGTCTAACGGACACAATGCCCCGCATCACACCTTTTTTGAACAATGCTATATTTCATGATCAGTGAAACATGAAGTTGGTGGCATGGGTAAATATTTGTTATGTTTTTTTATTTATATTCTAATGTGTATTTATGTGAAGTTTCATGATAATAGCATGCATACGTCACAGAGAAGAAACTTAAACCTGAAGTTAAAATCTCATACACTCCCCCTTTTTCCATGATCAGTGAAGCATGAAATTGTCAACAAGGGTAAATTTTTATTATGATTTTTGTTTAATTATACCATAATGTGTATTTACACAAAGATTCATGATAATAGCATACATCCTTCACAGAAAAAAAACTTCAACCTGAGGGTAAACCTAATTTGAGACGGACGGACCCGAACACTATATGCCCCCCTACTATCATAGGCGGGGCATAAAAACAAATTGTTTGGAGCATTCCTCATTAATCAGGAAGTTAAAATAACATTCTTTTTTGGGAATAGACCATTTGCCAATTGGAGAGGAGCTCCTGACTTTGACCTCACGTTTTAAACACTTATGGAAAGGGAAGCAAATATAGACATACACCTGACAACAATAGGGGTTTCAAACATAAGCTAACCAAAATGTAAAAAAGATTTTCTCTTGATCTGTATGGTTTCCAAACTTCATCTTTAGTGAACTTTATCAAAATAATATGACATTTTATGTGTCTATCTATTTTGTTTGATATTGCAATACATTTCATAATATGTCAGGGTGCTAAATTATAAGGGTGCCTTGGGTAAATGTGATAACTTGTCCGGTGTCATGTAATCTTGAATGAGTAAAATTTTAAAGAATGGAAACAAAGTAGGTAATTGGCAAATCATCTATTGAACAGATACATGATTCTACATACACATGTACCTTGGAGACAGGTCTACATAAGTTTCATACATTAATTATGCTGTGTACCATTGGATGTATACTGGAATAAGTTGTGAGTCCTAACACATTTTTGTGTGTACCAGAGTCCTAAAAATCCCAGTACAAATATGTGTAATGGTGACCTTTCTTCATTTTCGAATCTTTCTATATTTCCTTATAACTTTAAATGTAATTATTTCATGTTCATTTGATATTTTCTATTTCTATAGCTTTGCTTGCATTATATTCAGCATAGAGTGACTGTAACCTCATCAACCATTTCATAAACAAATACTTCATTCATTAATATAAACATCAGCAAACTCAAAGTATCTGATGACTACTACAAAGAAGGAACCCCTGATATGCATCAGTAGACTGCATAACATTATCAATTATAACTGTTCCAAGACAAGTGTGCCATTTTTGTAACATACATAGACATATAAAAGGAATATGTTGGTAGTTGGCTTCTCCTTGTCTTCTTATAAAAGTTTAGTTTCTTGATATTTGGGTTATTGGATGTGGTTTGTTTTCATTGATTTATTCACTTTTTTACCTTTTTGGGCCATTTAGGGCTTGCTATATGGTTTGAGGTTCCTCACTGTGTTGAAGACCGTACAGACCCCTAGATGCTTTGTTTTGGGTCATTTTAACCTGGATATGGGATGTTGTCTCCTTGACATTTACCCTATTTCCTTTCTTTTTCATACATGTAAAAATTATTTGTTTCAATAGTTGAGGCTTACATTTTTGTAAATGATCTGTGTAGATTGTATGTAAGAACACTTCCAATTTATATGTGATAGAAACACGTACCTTGGAAAAACTGGACCAGACATTCTTCTAACATCATCAACTTTAGCTTGAGATCGTAAATCAAATGTAGTTTCCAAAGATACATTTTGATCAAATCGACTGGCTGTAGCATACGGTAATGTCTGTACTTGGTTATTGTACTGATTAATTATCTGTTCTGTTTTTGTCTAAAAAAACAAGAGAAAATTCATCTTCACACTGCAAAATTGCCTAAATTTTGACTTAAAAACTTCAATACAGTCAGTAATGCTTAAGATTTAAGAGAGAATTTTCAGAATACTACTGACATATTATATTTTGAACAATGGTTTATCCTACTGTCAATTCAGACATATGGTAATATTTTATGATGTCCATTTTTTTTCTATATTTCAGTTTCACATTTCATTAATTTAGATAGCTAGGTATTCATATTTTCATAAAATAACAATGTTTCACAGTCCATTACATGTAAACATCATATTAAAGAGTGTTTTAACTTTCAATAGATGTATACTATAAGGCTATTTAATAGTTCATAAACTCTACTGATTGAACACATCCAAGAAAACAATAAGAAATAGTTGACTTTTATTTTTGCGTTACCTGTAATCCCTCTTCTGTTTTGGCTAAAGCTTTTTCAACATCTTGTATGTTAATATTGGCTGTATCTCCTGCTGCAATCTTTTCACGAAGCTGTCGTAAATCATCTTGTACCTTAAAACAGATGTGTATATTTTAACATTATATAGGTCTCATGTAACCGTTTAGCTTCAATTTTTTCATGTGTCTGTTTTTCAAAGATTCACATTTTGTTTGCAGAGTTTTACTGAATAAGTGTGAAATGACAGATATATAAACCTATACCTCTTTGGAATCCTTGGAACAAATACTTTAAATTGCATAGACATCTGAGTCATTCTGACAATATATCTTTGCTGTATGTTTCCATGGAAACATTTGCAAAAGTTGAAAAAATTACCCTAAAATTTGCAAAAATGGTGCCAATACACAAGTCCCCCTCAACGTATACGTTATGAACCAGCATAGCCACTATGATAGCCTGAAAGCTCTTCATAAACAGTTTGGATTTAGCAATAAAAAGGGATATCATTAAGGATTACTTTTCGACATAAAATACACAGAACACTTACATCCATTTTCGCACCATTTGTACAACATGCTATTTATACCGTCCATGCTGTGTGTCATGTGACCAAAACAAACAGCTAATAACCTACTGTAATGAATAAATAAATTCACTTTTGATTGATTTGTTTCTTTCATGTACTATCATTCTCACAGACTTTTGTGACAATGCTGTGCAACGAGGTGAGCTTTGCAGGCTGTGCAAAGCTCACCTCGTTGCACAGAATTGTCACAAATAAAACATGTCGGATAACAGGAATTGACTATAATTATTTTGCTAACAAATTTATTCATATGTAAAATTAATGTCTCGGACTGCATTCAAAGCATTCATTGCAGCTGTCTTCCCAAAATGCATCATGCTTACCAATATGGTTAATGTGGGGCATGTCAGTAAGTGAGAATGAACTTTAACCATTCTACCTAACTAAGTCACTCATGCATAAAATATCGGTCAAAGACAGAAGCTGAAGCATGCACTGTAGAAGTCATTTCAAAATGCATCATACATACAAATATGGTTGATGTGGGGCATATCAGTAAGCGGGAATTGACTTTCACCATTCTACCTAACCAAGTCACTCATGTGTAAAATCTAGGTCAGAGACAGCATCTGAAGCATGCATTGTTGTTGTCATCCAAAAATGCATCATGCATACCAGTATGGTTGAGATGGGCCATGTCAGTAAGATGGAATGGACTTGAACCATTCTACCTAACCAAGTCGCTCATGCGTAAAATGTATGTCAGAGACAGCATTCGAAGCATGCATTGTTGTTGTCATCCCCTAATGCATCATACATAACAGTATGGTTGATGTGGGCCATGTCGGTAAGCGGGAATGGACTTTAACCATTCTACCTAACCAGGTCGCTCATGCGTAAAATGTAGGTCAGAGACAACATCCGAAGCATGCAATGTTGTTATCATCCCAAAATGCATCATACATACCAGTATAGTTGATGTGGGCCAAGTCAGTTAGCTAGAATAGACTTTAACCATTCTACCTAACCAAGTCGCTCATGCGTAAAATGTAGGTCAGAGACAGCATCCGAAGCATGTAATGTTGATGTCATCCCAAAATGCATTATACATACCAGTATAGTTGATGTGGGCCATGTCAGTAAGCTGGAAGGGACTTTAACCATTCTACCTAACCAAGTCGCTCATGCATAAAATGTAGGTAAGAGACAGCACCCGAAGCATGCATTCCAGTGGTCATCCCAAAATGCATCAGGCATACCAATATGGTTGATGTGGGGCATGTCAGTAAGCAGGAATGGACCTTAACCATTCTTCCTAACCGGACGCGGACGCCGATGCAGACGCCGACGCTAGGGGTATCACATAAGCCCCCCTCACTTCGTGAGGTGAGCTAATAAAATTGTTCACATAAACCCACCATTACAACAATGACACCTGATCAACCATATCATAAGCATGCACAAATTTTTGACGCACTCTTTAACCCAGCATTTGAGGCACTAAAAAGGGTATCTGAGACCATATCAGGATTCAAGGCACTAAGTCAATAAACATCGAACTAGATAAATAAGCAAAATACTCAGTTGAAGGATTAATAAGCAAAATACTTAGTGGAAAGTGTTTTTCTTTAGTTTGAAGACTAAGTTTGCCAGAAATACTAATGACTTAACTCATCTCTGATGATGAATTTCATGTGGTGTAGATAGAAATGTGCTGTTAGGTTTTTTCTCAGATAGGTTCAAATGCTTTTAAGTGATTTCTGAGTAAATTTCAAGCTTTGCTTGTTCATGGACCAAACTGATTTGATACACACATGTATATTATCTTATATACTATAAAGGTGTTTCATTACTCAATTTGAAAATAAATAGGATTTCAAAATTATGTGATTTTTTGTAGGAAAATTGAAAAAGAAGTAATTTAAGTGAAAAAAGGATAGGTTGATAATCTCATTGTTAAGATTTAAGTGATTTAAAATTTGGCAGGAAACTGAACCCCTCTGAATTTTTCATAGGTTTAACATTAGCAAGGTTTTCATCATGTATGAATGCAACATAATAAACACAATTCAATGAAATTTTTACAGGAGGCTCATAAAGATGCATAAAATAAAATTATGGAAAAAAATAAGGGGGTCCATGGAAAAGAAATATAGCGCTTTTATATGAGGAAACCAGAGAAATCCAACAAAAAAGCTGCATTCTAAATTGCCTGCATGTATTTTCATTTACAATCAGACAATAAAAAAATGTAAACATGCTTGTTTTTTACCATGTATTTGTAGAGACTTTGTCTCATATGCATTTACTCCATATCCTTTTATTCACCATATACCAAATTATATATTTATACTGAAAATTGATTTTTATAACTAATACATAAAAGATGTTAACATATAAAATAACATTTATGTTTATAAGGCTCTTTAAAGTTCTTACTTTAAAATTAAAATTTTCAAATTTAATCCATAAAATTTATTTGACAAGGGATTTAAATTTTACAATGTTGAATGACAGTTTGGTAATAACAATAATGAATATACATCCGAGGCCATTCCATTTAGTAAACTCTAAACAGATAAATGAAATAATATCCGTTTGTAAATGTAGACCTCCGAACACCTTTTAGTATATTTAATGATTTTCTTCAATTCTTGTAAACTCAATCTATGAAACTTATCGTGCATGAAAAGTATTAAATATATTCCAAAATTTTATATTCCCATGAATTTTATACTAATATTTAAAAAGATTTAAGCTCAATTTTAAACCTCATTAGAATTCATATTATCTTGACATGAACATCAAAGATGTGAAAATTGAAATGAGAGGTTTTTATTGAAAATGTAATATCCAGTTTTATCGATATCTATTTAGTGTTTTGTAAAGTTTTGATTCTATTCTTCTTTGCACAAATGTTTATCATTGACATAAAAACCTCATGAAATAAATATTTAGTATCTATTTTATAAATTTTAATAGTCGTATAAATAATCATTCTACATGGTTCTAAGGATTTAAGATCACATTAATATTACCAGAAATTAAAGGAAAACAGAGAGGAATGCAACGTTTCATTACAATTCTTTCCTCTGTTATAGTAAATATACAGTACTGTATTTGAAATTAAACCTATGAATTGCCACATTCTGAATGCATAAAATTAAATTTTTTGGAACAAAATAGTAACGAGAATTGAAGACTGTTTTATTCCTCCTTTTGCATAAAGGTCATCAAAGATCTAATCCAAATCTATTGTAAATCTATGATATTGCCAGAGCTGCTTCAGGAACAATACCAAACAATGGTTTATAGCCTGGGTTCAATGATGTTACTGACAATGACTGTAATGAAGTAACATTTATTACACAAATTCATTCAACAGATTGGACGTGGCTAAATAATTCTCTTTGTCTTTTTAGTAAGTTTTAAAGGAAAACTCTCGATCTATTTGAACCCTGACCAATCAGGTCAAATAATTTGAGTAATACAGTAATTAAAAAGTAAAAACCTATTATCTTTAATAAATTCACAGAAGAGGTGCAAAAATCCATTTGATCATGGGGATTGAGGAATAGTCAGTTACCCAGAAGAGTAAATGATTTCTCCAAATAATGTTTGGTTTTAACTTGAAAAATACAAAACTATAGCATTAGAAGTATAACATTGTACTTCTTTTTAACATTACAATGTACTATAAAATTGGCAAACACAATGAGATCATAGATAAGACACACAATCCAACAGCCAACAGGTATTGTTTCTGAACACATGTTTGAAAAAATCAGCAAACTTACAGTTAATAAAATTTCATGAAATTCAGCTTGAGGTTTTGAGGGTATTTTTTCTGCATCTTCAATAAATATAGGTTTAAAACTTCCAACACGATGAGTAACCACGATAGGTTCTTTACTCAATGAAATAATAAGTTTGTTATTCAGTAACGATTTTCTTTCCTTTATTTTTTGTGGAGTTTCTACTTCCTTTTTACTACCATCTGATTCACTTTCCTCCTTATCCGATTCCACTAATTTTGACTGGGGTATCGGTATTGGGGATTTTCTTCTTTCAGTGAATCTCCTTACTCCAGGAACTTTTAACCTCCCGTTGTTGATATGCACATTTGATCTCTTAACTCGTGTAATTTCCTTGTTCTCTGGAGATAGTGCCTTGTGGCGTCTTAAAAAATCTTGTATTTCTGCACTTATATCCGACATTTTACATAGATCAACAGATGAATTATTCAAGAAAGGAATATATCCCAAAATGTAATATCAAACTGATAGCTTGAATACTAAGGAAATCCAGACTTCTTAAGAAAGCAAACAAATCACTTGAGTTTGTACCATGTAATGTTTTGTTTAGTTATTTACTACAGTAAAACACTAGAAATGCTAAATTTATGTACTCTACTTTATCTTGGGGTGCACTTTGGGGGCAACTTAATTAATAATTGACTTTTTTAACTTGATTTTGAAATGCAAATTTATTCCAATTCTTTAATTGTATTTGAATTACTGTTTGATCATTTTATTCAATACAGCTCTAGATATTAATGATTCAAAAAGATTTTCTCCACTTAAAGAAAGCCCTTGGAATCCCTTTTAGGTTGCCCAGTAATGTGCTATTATGAATGCACTCAGTCATCGATTTGATTGACTTTTAACAATGATTTCATATGAAAGAAACAAATGAAGGTTTCAATTTCACTAAAGTAATTCAATATGTTAGTATCAATGAAGAAATCTGACATTTTACAGAAATATTGATTATCAAATTACTATTTTCCTTTTCAAAAATCATGACTTAAGTAGAACGCATAACATAAAAATGATCATAAACCAAAATCTTCAATGAAACTCCTCGGAGTAAAATTAAAAAACTTGTATACTGATGATTTTATTCCATTAAAAATGATTTACAAATCCTGCCAGAGATTTTTAGTTTTCACAATATCATATATTGCAATTCAATTTAATTGGTCTACTGATCAGAAACGTAAGCTGATCTTGCATATTTCACCCCTACAATTCAGCATTTTCAATACCAGACATATCCTGCAATAACATGAATAATATCATGAATAATATCTTTAATACCGAAACCTATAATGAAGTTCAATTGCATACGCTGCAATTCCAAATACAGGTAAATTGTGGTAACACAAGTTGCATCATTTCACCAACTTTATTTGAAGAGTGTTGATACATGATCACGGACAAAAAAGTTTTTATATAAATGCAATTTTTTTTTTAAAAATTGAGGAATTTTGTGTCCCTTGTTTATAACATAGAGTATGTTACCATGATTACACAAAGTGTGAAATTGTTATAAATCCCTAGCAATGACTATTTTATACTGAGCTGAACTAAGTGATAAATATGAATTCATCTGTGTTGTATACAATCTCCACAAAAGGAAATAATTATAAACTTAGTAGCTCAGAAAACAGTATAAACTTAATTCATACAAATGTATTAATGTATAAACCAAGTTCATGAAGTTTAAGCTGAATATCATGATCATAGAGAATTCATGTCGAAAAACAGCACAACAAGTACAAATGTGACCAGCAATAACAATAAAAGCTATCCTAATTTTGAAAGGGAAACAACTCAACTGTCGAAATATGTGTTCTGGTAAATATATATTTATTTTTTCCCTGCATTCAAAGGGAAGTTTAATTATGAAAATCTAATGAAAAAGAAATTGAATGTTAAATAATAATGATCTTAAGCAACTTGCAGGAAATTGCAATACAGGTAAGCAGGTTATCACTGACTGATAAGTAATTAGGTGATAACTCAGGTAAACACTACCGATGAATGTTTAAATGACACAGGCACTTGGTGCCAGGAATTCTTTTTTCACTATTTTGTTTTAAAATATTGGTATTCATAGTCCCCTGTGCATGTGCAGACAGTTTCTACTTGATTTTGATACATAACCCTATTCTCACCTCTTTGTAAACATAACCCTATTCTATGGTTTACTACTGAACAAATCCTTTAATTAGGAGGACAGGTGTACTAAAACTATCATTTTGGGCAATTAGACAAAAGTGACAAGTATTATGAGCATCATACTTCTATTTTTGGCGATTTTTCAGAAATCAGGAGATTCTAAGCTCCCACTCAGGAGACTGGTAGCTGGTGGGAGATCATCTCCCAACATGAATTTTTGACAAAATATTTGGAGCCTCCCAACAAAATCGGAAGAGTTGGCAGGTAATTTTGCTTCCATCTGTCATCATCATGTGTCATTTCAGACTTGGACGTTTCAGCCCTATCGCTAGCAATATGTGCTAGAACGCACAGAAAAGTTGCATTTACAAACTAAATTTACCTTGCTAAATGAGAAAAATAATAATCCAATACTATTTATGAATTGATTTGGATGTTAGTGGAGCTGTGATGATATGAACTAAACGGACACAAAAGTTTTGATTAATATCAATGTTTGTGTTTATGCAATAACAGTATCACACTCAATATTATGAAGTCCAGTAATCTCAGAGGAAAACTGGCTGTCCAGTTTGCAAATCAAATAAAGGTCTTCTCTGCTCAGTATTATTATAAACTAGAGGTACTGTGGCCTGGACAGCCACAAAATGATACCCCCCACTCCCCATGTAGAAGATCCCCAACATAATTTGTCACTAAAATAGTTATAACTGCACAATTCCCGGTAAACAGGAAGTAGATAGTCTGCAATCCTAAAATCACTACTTGCAGTATAAGACATCATTCTAAACTTGCATACAAAATTTCAAGTTGCAGTGAT
>MJUU01035070.1:164783-187586 GCA_002080025.1 Modiolus philippinarum
AAAATTTTCTACGATTGACAAAAGATCTCAAAAATTAACTAAGTTGGTAAACAGGAAGTAGATGTCCGGCAATCCTGTAATCGCTACTTGCACTATAGGACATCATTATACACTTGCATACAAAATTTCAAGTTGCAGTGATGAGTAGTTACTGAGAAAACTGTTACGAAAATTTTCTCCGATTGACAAAAGATCTCGAAAATTAACTAAGTCGGTAAACAGGAAGTAGATGTCCGGCAATCCTCAAATCCCTTCTTGTGGTATAGGACATCATAATAAACTTGCATACAAAATTTCAAGTTGCAGTGATGAGTAGTTACTGAGAAAACTGTTACGAAAAATTGTTTGCTATCACAGACAGACAGACAGACAGACGGACAGACAGACAGAGTGATTCCTATATACCCCTCTGAACTTCGTTCGTGGGGGGTACAATTATAAATGGTGCATATTGCAGGTCTGAAACCGCAGTTTTCTTTATTATTCCCATAGGTTACCTGGTAACCTTTTCCAATTTTTTAAAGAATACCTACATGTACATTGTATATCGCAAAATTAATGACATTATACAATTAAAATATCAGCACATTATTAATACACATGAATGTAAAGGCCCAATTCAGAAATGACAACAAGTTAGAAATGACCAAGTCCAATTTCAAACCATGGCCAAAATCTCCTGCTACCCTTCAAAATTTGATTCATACATTGCTGGCCAGTATGCTGTGTCAGTGTCATGCACCAGGCCATGGCCAGGGGTTTCAGTTGGTCCTATTTAACGTGTGACACATGGAAATCTCAATACAAGGTATATTTAAAGTAGAGAGCTACATGTATTATATTGGGTCAAATGTAGGCTATTGTTGGAAAGGCACATCCTTGCTCTTTTATTTGATACCAGTATTAATGCTCTAGGGTATTTGAGTCAAAAGGAATGACATCATAGAGAAGGACATCTTTCACTCGTGAAACTTGAAATTCCGAATTTTAGCCCAACTCTTACCAGCAGAGTCAAATTGCAATGCATTTATGCGGAAATTAACTTATGGCTGTCCCATAATCTGATTATATTTTGAAAGAGGAGTATCTAGGCTATTGAAATCTGCATGCACAAAAATTGTAAATGCAACTGAATTTATAGTAACTCAATGTTGAATAAAAAGTACGGGAAAGTGGAAAAAATTGAAAATACTGTGCCAAAGGCATCTAAGCTACCCCAGACACTGAAACTGGAAATAAAATGGAGCTAGTTTGAAAGACACCTTTCCATATAATACAAATATAAAACATAGGTAATCAACGATTACAGAGTTCGCCTAATTATGGCCCATGTCACAGTAACAAAATTTTGCCTGGATGTTGACCTCACAGTTGCATGCATAAGCAAGGTTACATGATCCTACCACGACTAGTGACTGAGATCTGAACTTGTCCGAAAACTTGAACATAAATCACTCATGCGAAAAACATAAATCAAAGTGACCTACTTTTGCCTGGATGCTGATGTTCCATCAGGGATGCATGCCTATGCAAGGTTACATTACCCTACCATGTACAGTGACTGAGATTTGAACTCGTCCCAAAACTTGAATGTAAATCAATCAAGCATAAAATATAGGTCAGAGAGACCCAATTTTCTTGGACGCTGTGAGATAGCCCTAGATGCACCTGCATACAGTTTGATGACCCTACCATGCATAGTTGCACAGATATATGCCCAAATGCTAGACGCGGATGCCGGGGTACTCCAATAGTCCCCCTCAACTTCGTTGAGATGGACTAAAAATATTGGACCTTGGATCTATAGTTTTCCTGTTAGAAGCTGAGCTTTCAGGTCATTTTTACTTTAAATGGTACAACTTTTACACAAAATTCATAACTTTACAAAACAGAGCCTACTGGACAAAATACAAAATTTTCTCCCATGGATAGTCTGAAAGGCCATGGAACCTGTATATGATGAAAGTCTCCATAGACTTATAATGGGAAACATCACAAATGATGTTGAAGGCCCCAGTCACTTGGTATTTTTGTGCTATTTGGGCAATCAGATCAGGTAAAGTTAAAAGAGAAAATATGTCAATCATGTACAAGGAATTGCCCTAGTTCATGATATAAGTCGTTAAAATTTGTGCCCTTCTTGTAAAAAAAAATAAGGGCAAAATGTGCATTTTTGAGGGCATCGCACGGCTAGGATGATTTCTAAGCTTTTTTGTACTAAGAGTACTCCAGTGATTAGATTCACAGCAACAGTAATTCTGGGTATTTATTTGAAGGCGCCTCATCTTAGAAGTCACATGAAACCCCTCCCTACCATGGCATTGCAATATACTGTCAATATACCCTTCAAATCAAGTTTTCTGGTGGGTCTCATAAAGAAGAAGTATTTAATGATGATGGGCCCAATGAATGTAATAACATAGAAGACAAGTAGACAGCGCCAATGCCAGTGGCAGTGCAAGCGGTGAGGATACTGATCGTGTGAATCTGTACCTTCAGCAGAATTTGACCAACTTCCTCTGGACGCGCTTCAACGTCAGTCATCTTTAACGTATTTTCGTGTCAGCTTCTACTCTAAAAAAATTTGCAATTAATCGCACAATGGCATAAAATATACACAGAATTTGTTTATCATATGGATGCAGCCATTCGTGTTTCTCAGCAACTATTTAAACACACCAAAAGTGATGACGTAGTTCACACTTCCGGTTACTAAAAATGACCATTCCATGTGCATTATTTACATCTTGCTGTGCCAATTTTTCTCCTGACGAGTTAATCAAGAGTAATTTAATCCAAATGAAGCTTTCACAATATTTTTTACCCTTTCTAAACGTGGTGTTAATTCTTAACTCAATAACGGTTTAAACTCGCACATTTCCAAATCATGGCAAATGACTGCACCACCCCCTGCCCACTTGGCCTGTGGCTTGTAATAGACAATCTTGCTATGCATTGTACCAGAAGTGATATAATCATAAATGTATAAAATATTTCTTCAAATCTGAAATGGAATTATGATCATATGAAAGTATAAAAGTGCACACCGTATGAGGACATGATGCTGTTTCATAATGACAGTAAGGGGGTCCCATATGATATCCGGATTTCCTGTCTTTAAATTGAGCAAACCTGAAAATCCTTGACATATTGTGCCATGTCCCAATTTTGATAATAACCTTATTCCGATAGGTCAGTATTTTTAGTATTGCATTCGGAAGTTAATTACGTCATCACTCGGAACTTTTCTGTACAGAACGTTCTAGAGTAAATGTCTATCAAAATAAACAACAAATCCGGAAAGTCTTTTAGAGGAATAAGTAACTGAAATTTCTTAAATTTACAAGAAAAATTGTATTTTCCACTAATTCCGATTTATTATGACCTATAAATACGGATTTTCCCTGTTAAAAACATCACCTAAACGCATTGTTCCACAACAGTGATGAACGTCTGCTCATATGCTAGTATGATCTAAAAATTGAGTGTAGATGTATCCCCGTCTAAAAATAGATATGTATTGAAAGCCAAATGTGTCATCTTATGAAATGTTTAAAAAAGATGTTCTTTCGAAGAGAAAACTTACAAAAGTAACAAATGAAGTAAAAAAATTTTTGGGTAAATTTTAAAAAAATAAAGGTAGAAATGGAGTATATGGCGATAGCAAACAAAAAATAAAATAAATAAATACAAAATAAAATATAATAATAAAAGAGCTAAATATTGAAAAAACGCAACTTCAAGATTGTTTAAATACAGTAGAACGTCGATGGCACGAACTGCAATAACTTGAACACCATGGATGCCTCGAACCCTTTTTGTGGTCCCTTTGTTCGAACTTTAACATAGTTCGACCTCTATATCTTGAACACCCCTTTGGCTCGACTGTTTTCATCGGTCCCTTGAGTGTTCGAGCCATAGAAGTTCGACTGTTCAGATAATTATTTTCAAATATTTACATAATTGTAACCCAATTTACAAACATAACAAATATAAAATATGGAAACACCAGTTACAAATAATATCATTTAAAATATGGTAAAAAATGCCCTCCATATGTATTTACAGCTGATGTTATTTCTCCTATCAAAATAAGTTAAGGCAATTTTTCATCTATGTAGAAACGTCAGCATACTTGAGAAGGGCACCACAAGTTCACTTTTCCCTACATTTCTTTGATTTTTTGCACAATGTACCTTTAATATATGAATTTTATGTCTATAAAAGTGTATTGAATGAAAATTTTGGGAAACTGTTAAATTTGTCAAAAAGTCTTTTATGTTATCGAAATTGGGTAACGCCTGGATATTTTTGAAACTCTGATCTTTGAAAATTTTTTATAAATTATTTTTGAACATTCATACCGGTAGGTATATTAAGGAGGCTCATGCCTGATGTTATTATATCAAGGATTTCTTGAAACCTATTTAGATTGATTAAACATTGTAAACTTAATGAAATGGTAAAAAGAATATTTAGGTCCGTTTGCTTTAAACGGAGATACAAAACATTAAAAAATTTTCAGGAAATGGATTTCTTCTGGTTTTTCCCTTACTTTTACATTAGGATTATCATTTGGCGAAAAGCTAGAAAGTTATATCAAGAATTTGATGAAAACTTGTTGGGTATCTTAATTCGACAAACTGAAGTCATCCATGAAAAAAAAGTGGGGGTCCATGTGCAAAATTTTCTTAGATATTAAAATGGAGAAAACCAAAAGAGTTCCGAAATCTGACACAAATTCTAAAAGCTGATGAGTGAGCCACCTTAATTGTGATAAAATTATGCTGAGTTAAGTATCCAAAATTCATAGTCCATAGTCGAGCAGTCATAAGCAGTGAAAACATTATGTATTTATACATTCCAATATACAGGATATAACAACACATAAACGAGGACATCACATCAACACAGCTCAAAGTTATATCATAACATTCCCACAACAATAACATGATATCATAAACAATGACGTAAAAATATTTGAAATAAAGCAACGTCAAAATGTACTAAAATGATAAAACAAAGGTATTACATAATATGTATCAAATTCACAACATTAATTATGTGTAACTCTCCTAATTGTTCAGTAATGATTTCCAGAAGAACTCTCCTAATTGTTCAGTAATGATTTCCAGAAGATAAAATTGGCCGATGCCGGTATCCTGAAAATAGTTTCCACCCCTAGAAGCATTCCAGCCAATTTGTTAAAACTTGCACAGCTTTAACTAGATATGCTGTCATTACAACAACTATCCCTGTACTTTGCAAGTTAAACCCTTAAACAAGTCAAGATCTTTGCAGTCCAATTATTGATATATTTCACTAAAATAAATTCAAACTGTATGGTGCTAGGTAGAACTTCTAAAAATACTTTTTCTATATGGTTCTACATGTGTATGGTTTCTAATTAGAATTCCTAAAATTGACCTGTCTATGAACGTTTCAGGAAATTTACAAACATGACAAATATTGGTGTAAAAATTTTTGAATTCTTTTATTGAAAATGACTGATTGCAATTGAATATATCTAAAAAGTATGCTTTCTAAGAAGAATTCCAAAAATAACTTGTTTTTTACGAGTTTCAGAAAATATACCAAAATAATATAATCCAAAAATTTTTGCAATTCTTTTATTGAAAATGACTAATATAGGCAAACATATTTAATAAGTATGGTTGCTAGTTAGAATTTCAAAAAATATTTGGTCTTTGAGAGAACCATGAATTTTACCAAAATTGGAACCATATTTTTTAAATTTTTGTGGTCAAAAGCATGTCTGCTTCCAAAAAAAATGAATAAAATACCGGTACTTGATTTCTGGTATATGCCAATAGTGCAAAATTTGCAAGTCTTTGACACTTTCAGGAAATTTATCAAAGTTTGAACCAGAATCACAATTTCATAAGCTTATTGCGTATTTGCAGAATACATGCAACAATTCTGCAAGAACACCAAAGTCCTAAACTCTGAAAATATTGGAGGAATTCCATTTACAAGCTCATTTATGTCAAAATAGACATCTTGGGGCCTCTTGTTTGCACCAAGATCAATATCAAAAATCCAAAAGTTAATTGTGCATTTGCAGCAAATTAATGCAACAATACTATAATAAAATTAAAATTCTTAACCCAAAAATTAGCTAGGAGTTCCACTGACAAGGTTCATCAAACAGACAACAGATTTGGTAGAGCTCATACCGTTTCCTAAGTATAAGGGTCAAAAAAGCCAAAATTGCAATTTTTTAAAATATGTAAATCTTTATTTTTAATCAAATTTTGATTGGATTTCTTTCTCTGGACATGTCTTTCCGAGCTAAAAGGGACCAAGAAGGCTGATTTTAATGTTCCCTAGTTTGTGTACAGCTAATTACTGGGTCAAGCTCCATATTGTGTCCATCTAGTTACTGTGTCGAGCTCTTTAGTATGTCCATACTCGCTTTAAATAACACTTGTTTAAATTTCAGTTGTCAACATGCTTCGGTAGTATCATACCGGTACAGTGCTTTGTAAAGCTGTTTATTTTTTTTTATTAGATTCATATTTATTTCTCAGCAGATGTAACAGCAAAACTCACAACATTTGGTCATTTGTTACTTCTGATGGGATGGATGTTCAAAATAAATAGAAATTGATAGACAGGGTCTTGACATTGTGTTTGGTTTAGACAGGTTTTCGGTTTAGTCAGGGTTTGGTTTAGACAGGTTTCACTGTACTAGAAAGTAATGTCCCCATATTGTTATTCTAATCTGATCTTTGTGTAAATTTCATGTACAAAATTTGAAAGTCTAGGTGTAAATTGATATAAAAAATAACCTTTACCAATTTGAAGTATTGGTTATAGAAAAATGACATTATTTGCCAAAAAAATTTATCTGGACTTATATTACTTAATTGTTAGTAAGTTAACAGATTTGCATGAATTATTTATTTTTAATTTTTTTTTTTTTGATTTCTAAGAAAACAATATTTCTTATTTCAGGAATAAAATGCAGTGATACATTAAATGAAGGAAAAAATGATTTAGAAAATATATGGCGATTTGATTGGCACATCGACACAAAATACTACACAGCAGATATTGAATTATGCTATACAAATGAAAAAACAATTGGAAATAAAGAATTTGCAGAGTTGGTTCAAGCTGTTATACTTTACTTTGACCCAAAACAGGTATGATAAATCCTCGGTTTCAGATACTTGGTATAAGTTTGAAATGTAAGTAAAAAAAAAAAAATTATATACTCACAGATATTTGCTTAGTCATTTTTATGGCCCAGTGTGGAGATGCAGGTGCTCTATAGTTTTCATTTTGTCCTTTCATCTCTCTGAGACTCTCTCTGTCAACTTTCTTTCATAAAATATTTCTTTTTTTTTATTTGTTTTCATGAAGTCAGGAATTTACATCTATCCCCTACATTAAACCACCTGACAATGATTTAATTCGGAATTTTAACAAAGATACATTACAGACTACATATTTTCTAAAATATTAAATCACATAAACAGAAATTATTATGGTATTTACAGATTTTCTGAAAGTATACAAAGTATACAAATAATAGATCAAAATATTTCTAGGCTTTAGATGTTGGAATGACTTGATATTTGGTCTGAAGCTTGGTATTCTGTAAATGATTATCTACTATATCAAATGACTGCTTCCTGTTTTCTGATACTTAATTGGTATCTATAAACCAAATTTTTGTAAAAGATTTCTTGCTTTTTATGAAACAGTATTATCTACAATCAAATTGATAAAGATCTACAAAATAAGATTACATATGCAGAAAAGAAAAACAAGAAATCATTGCCAAACTAGTATACTGGACAGGGTCAGAAAGGGAAGACAAAACATAATTTGTTATCGTATTTTATAGTATTGGCAAACAAGAAGTAGTAGCTCTGAAGCTCAATACACCAGGAATCATTAACATGTACAACTCAAAAATGTTCATGCATTATTGACAAACAAATACTGAAGCCAAACGGGAAAAGGGGGAATTCTGAAATTAAAAAAAATCAAAAACATAACAATTCATATCAACACAAATGAGACAACCTTACAAAAACCAAACCAACGAACAAAAATTAAAAGGAATTCCACAAAACCAAAGCACTAGCAGTGTGAACTCTTACAAAAACTGGAGGTATCATCAGGCACTCTTGAAGGGTAAGCGTGATCTGCTCCACAAGTGGTACCAGTCACAAATCAATCGGTAAATCCAAGTCACTTAAAATTTGGGATTTAGTTAAACATTAAAATATTCACAAACAGGATGTAGTTGTCAAACAGCTAAATATCAAAGTATCTGCTAACAGGAAGTTAATTACCTGAGAGACCCAAACATTTCTTTTATGATACAGCTTGTAATTTTTAAGCTTCATTAATTTTTTTCCAAAGGAAAGAATATTTTGTGTTATGTATACATTTTTTGTATTTGTAGGAGTCTAGCTTTTTACAAGCAAAATCCTGGTTGCCATATTTGAATGAGCTTTGTCCCCCTATACAAATATTAGTCTGTGAAACTTCCACTGAGGAAAATGGTAAGACAAATTAGAAAATCAGTATATATGTCTTTTTTTTTCTGGTATATTTTGTGCTCTGTGTATACAAGTTGATATTGTTGTAATGCCAGATGAATTTCATTAAGTGCTTCTGGAAAATAATGTGAAATTGCTTTAAGATTAATCTAAAGGCGACAGATGTGTAACTACATGTAGCTCTGTTGATTTCTGGATGTGCAACTGCATTTTTCAGATGCTGAACTTGCTGTTCTTCTGGTTATTGTGAATGGTACAAAAGTGCATTGCCTTAACTCTACTAACAATTCTTGGCATTAAATGTCCAATACAGAATGTAATAATGTCCATTTTCAACATAGAAAAGGTGGTTGTTTTCCACCAGTACATGTAAAAGGCTTTGGCATTTATATTAACTGAAATGACATCAAACCTAATATAAAAACAAGCACCTGCAAAGGGGGCCACTGTAACCACCTTTAAACAGGAGTGGAAAACACTGAATTTAATAGCACAACAATAAGATGTATACTGTTAGTAAAACTCTCTGAATCAAATTTTCCTGATACAATTTTTTCTCACCCGCAACAAAAGTTGGGAGACAGAGTGATATATATAGTATATCCTTCCAGATCAAGTGGATTACCATATTTCTCCAGTTCGAGATAGTTAAATTTGTGATTTTCAACATGCGAGCTTTAGCGAGCATGTTAAAATCAGAAATTTAACTATCGAGAATGGAGAAATATGGTAACCTACAAGCAACGGAAGGATATATTGTTTCTCCAATGACTTTTACTGTGTTTCAGGTGCATATTCAATGGTTCATCAAGGTCGTCAACGTTTGCCGCGCTATCTGAAAGCCTAGTAGCGATGATGTCACAATAGACTTTATGAATGAAATGAAACGTTGCGGGAAACATCACACAGAAATTTAACCAACGTGTGGATTAAAAATAATACGTATTTTTAACCAACTGGGTTAACACGCTAAGAATTTGAGAAATTTTCATACAAAATATGATTATGGGTGTGATGTAAACTATCATTTAAGTGGTTAGACACTTTGATGTTTTGATATAGGAGCATTAAATTCAGTCTTTGGTATTATGCATCATGTGCTGGTGTCATTTGACCTTGAACTTTATTTTATGGTTCAACAACTATGTTAAGTTTACTAACTGTAAGTGGAAGGATATGTAAGTTGTTCTTGAGTACTTCATGACTCTCTTCCCTGTGTCTTTTGACATTGATCTTAGTTTCATGTCCTCGTGACCATATGCTGTTTAAATCAGTTTCTTAATACATGTAACTATTACTGGTACTGCAGTAATACTTAGTATGTATGTTGGTCTTGAGTAGCACATGACCTCAATTTCATGGTCTAATGGCCACATTTTAAGTTTTTTCTGATTGGATGAGTTTCTCAAGAATGGAGTGGTAAGGCAGTGATATATAGTTGCACTTAGGTAGTACATGACTATCTGTCATATGGCTTTTGACCTTGGCCACAACTGCATTGTTGAGTGACCATGTTAAGTTGTTTTACTTGCTCTTTTAATTTTTCAGTAAATATATATAGCACTTAAAATTTTCTAGGGTAATACCTTACTGTCCTCCATATGAAATTGACCTTGATCTCTATATCGCCATCAATACTGTCTGTCATAATGGCCGTGCTCTATTATCCTGTGCAGGATATGTTCTCTCTGTTGTATGGAACATGGATAAAAAAGTGGCATAGAACAGGTACAGAACATTCAATATGGAGGTCAAAATCAATATAATGGTGATTTTTTTCAATAACATCCCTGGTCTCATTCAAGACATTGGAAAATTAAAGAATTTATACATTATACATAGTTAAATAGATTCTACCTGGAGTTTACCTAAAAACATACTGGAAACACAGTTTACTTTCTTCTGCGAGCATGGAATAGGGAAAAAAAACAATATGACAACTCAAATTGTGAAAAATTCATTTTTAACTTATTTCTTCTGATCTTTATTGATTTTTAAATTTAATTCAACCACTGAAACCGACAGGTGTTTACAGTTCCACTCATTTGTATTTTAGATTGTCAGGCATATTTGATTATGACTGCATGTATCACTTTCTTAGGAATCTAACATCAATAATTGTTGAATTTTAACCTCATGTATGATCAACTTTGTATATATGTTGAGATTTTTAACGTTTTCGTTGTTACAATAAAGCAGTTCATCTAATAAGTTTTCTCTGTGATTCGTTAGTATTTTTTACTGCATCTTGAATTTATACACTGTTCCAAATGCTCCACTTCATCAGCTGGAAAGGACAGAACATGTTCTGTACAGCTGTGTTGACCCCTTCGATTACTGTTCAGAGTGTTCAGAGTGTTAGAAGCTATATTCGAGCACCACCAATGTCTTTTACCATGACCTAAATTACCTTAAAGTTCATGTGATTAGACCAGGCTCTCAGTCAACTTTGTCCAGTCACCATTTATAGTTTTTTGTGAATATTGTTTCTCAAGTATTTTAAAGGGTAATTTCAGCAAAAGGGGATAAAACATATATCAAGAGTCTACACTTATACAAAATTTACCTAATGTATTGTTTACTATACAGTTAAATACATGTAATTAAAATATCTGCCTTTAGTTTTGATGTGAAAATGTTAAGTAAAATTATTATGCAATTTGAAATAAATACTTGGAAAACAATTAATCATAGAATCAGAATACAGTTAATCATAAAATCAGAATACAATTAATCACAGAATCAGAATACAATTAATCATAGAATCAGAATACAATTAATCATAGAATCAGAATACAATTAATTATAAAATCAGAATACAATTAATCATAAAATCAGAATACAATTAATCATAAAATCAAAATACAATTAATCATAGAACCAGAATACAATTAATTATAAAATCAGAATACAATTAATCATAAAATCAGAATACAATTAATCATAAAATCAGAATACAATTAATCATAAAATCATATGACTCATGAAAATCTATTTTAGAAGTGAAACGTAGCACAGTTCAGAAATGGTGTATAGAAAATGAATTTGAGTTGGTGGAATTATCACCACAACAAACAAATGCTGATGAAGATGCAGAAGAAGGTTTGTACATATCAAATAAACAGCTCAAATTCCTATTTTAGGGTTTTGCTAATTTCATGGTGTCAATTAGGACAGGAATTAAGATTTTAGTAGTTTTTGTGTGTACTGGTTGCTTTTAATATCAAGGTACATAACTACGTAAAAACAGTGATGTCACAGTTAAAAGTTTATTTAAATGAACATAAATACCACAATATAATGGAACTAGCCATACAGTGAGAAGTTAATCATTACTGTTTGTTTATTCAGGTCTGGGTCTCTCTGTAACAATAAAATTGTACTTATGCTTCTGTTTAATGACTCTAGTAAGGACTTTAGATTCTATATCTACCACAAGTATGTTATGTTTAAGGACATTATATGATCATTGTAAGGATATTTTGTATTAAGATATTCAAATGCACATTTGATGATCTGGCATTCTATTTTCAACACAATTACATCATTACCCACATTAGGTTTCTGGTGCATTTCATGTAAAGTCTAATAGAAAAAGAATTATTCTGTTCTGCAACCAAAAATGAAGTACTGGTGTTTTTACTGGTCCCACTGAAAATAAATTTGCCATAATGTTTTTACAATATTTTAGCATTCAACGTTTAGGTTTTTGAATAAATAGTTTTTAGATGAAAAGTAAGACGATTCTTAAGTCCATGCCAGAAAGTTTAAATTGAATACACTGGTGGGCCTGCTGGCACTTCAGTAAAGAATTATTTATAATGCCTTAGATTGAATTAGAGGACAGAAACTGCTAGTTTCCACATTACTAATATCTTTCATTTAAGATTCTCTTAACAATACAAAATATCTGATATTAAATATTAAATATTTAACATTCATTTAGATGATTTTGGTGAAACTACAGGCATTAAAAGAATTATACAGGCTCTACATGCTCACACATGGTCCAACCTGGAGATGAAAGGTACTTATTTATTATATATTTGATAGAACTTCTCTTCTGTTTTACATTTTGTATTACATATATGTATGTTTCGTGAGTGAGTTGCTAATAAAACAATGGTACTTTTTTCTAAAAAATAAGACAAATATATGTTGTCTCCAAACAATAGTAATATCTATAATGTAACAGTTTATGAAAATAAAATAGTTTATAGACTGCATTTAAGGTAGTACTGGGGTCTAACAATTGTAAGATAGAATTGTTTTATATTTTCATGACTAACGCTTTGTTATTAGGGCATATAAAAAATAAAATAAAAATTGGTGGTCACTGGCCATATTAGTGTGAAATCTGTCATGTAAAAATCAGCTATTTTTGATAGGGAAAATTAGTGCCGAATTTTAACAAAATTTTTTATTTATTTTTGTTACAATAGATAGATTTATTTACACTTGGTAAATTACCAGCTAATATACTTTCCTTTGGTTGGCATGAAAAAAAATTGGGGTCACTTAACTAATTTTTGAATTAATGATAAAAAACTGATTTTTTCCTATTATTTCTATTCAAATTATCTCCCCTCAATAGAATAGGAGTTTATTGAAAAGGTTTGATATTCTGCATGGTTATCCAAAAGAAAGTGGCATATTTGATCAAATTTAACTATCATAAGACATCCAAAATCATTTCACCAACATTCCCATAGTGAATTTCATTTTCTGTCAGATGCGCAAGAATGATGCACAGTTTGAAACCTCGTACTACCTTAAGGGCATATCCAATAGTTTCAGGGGAGATAATAGCAAACACAAAAGAAGGCAATGTTTTCCGGGAATATGACGTTGATAAATGTAACGTCACAAAATAATTCCCATTGTTTCTGAGGGAAAGGTAATTTGTACCTTTAAGTTTGGTGGACTTTATGGGTGTTACCGATGAGAGATTTGTTAAATGTTGCATATTTTAATGATTTACTCAGAAATGAATTTGGTGACCTGTGTGGTTTTTGTCTCGCCCACAACAAAAGTCGCGGAAAGCGAGACATATCGTCGCCTGAAAATTATACTGTTATAACTCCATATTTCCAAATTTCCCCCTTATTGTACACAAATAATCCCAATACCCTGTTCTATCTCCTTAACAAATTATATTTAATTATCATGACCATAAAGGAAGATATAAACACTATTATACTGTTACATCTCCATGGGACAAACTTTCTGCAGAATTATACTGTTACATGTGATACACCAATCAAATTGCTTCATTACTAACATGTGACAAAAGTTGACGAATGCAAAAGAATGGTAAGACAAATATTTTTCTTTATTTCTCGCAAAGTACGTCGATTTAAGTCTTTAAAACTTATTACGTGTCAAAAGAATAAACTATATATTGCTTTCTAGTTTGAATTTCAATTCAGAACTCTCAAACTGTGTTTATAACAAACGTTTTGGATTTATAACAGTATAATTTTGTTATTGTCCGTAAAGCAATGGACTTGTAACACTATAATTTTACCAAAAACTTCCTTACAAATTAGGCAACTTAAGGGTTTGTCAATAGCAATTTAAACAAAAACAAATTATGATACATGAGGATACAAAATATACCGTCTATCAGGACAAGTGTTATTTATAAACCATTTCTATTTTGTGTTATGAATACATCTCTTGTTTTGATCGAATGCAGTATACTTACCATGATTACTTCAAGATGAAAACTAACAAAAAGACTTTGTTCTATTGCTTAGTTATATCATGCAGTGATAGGTACATGTACTCCACATCCCTATATTGTTCAATTATCATATTTAAAGCTATAACCCCCTATATCCCCTGAAATACCGGATACGGTTTAAAAAATGTTGGAATACTGAATACTCCCTGATTTTAACATGGAATACCAAGTACGCGTACCAAAAGCCCAGAATTCGGAAAACGGTGTACCACATATTGGCGTACCAAATACTCTTTAAAGTAAAAACTCCCAGAATACCGCGTACCAAAAAGAGGGCATTATAGCAACATATTTCAATACACCTGTTCTTTACACATATAACAGTGTACATTCTGATCACATTTTCACAACTATGATCAATCTTTTTTTCAGCTCGTTGTTGCTTCTTGATTTACCAGATTTGCCTCTTATTGAAGTATAAGCATTCATTTGTCTGGAAGAATTACTCATAAACGTTAACAGGACATGTAAAAGATCAAACCATCTCATCAAAAATACCCCAAAGTTGTGGAGATGTTTTGAATTTACTGGTCCGCTTACTTACGGAGATTTTACATTACCGTATATGTTAAATCATGCAACACATTTCAAGTCTTTTGAAATAGGATACAGTAGTTTCTATGGTACCACAGCAACATTTGATTTTCAAATAATTACAAGTTTGTGTAATTCTATAAATTTGGTGTACTTGAATTTAGCGAATACTTGTTTATCCTCAACATGTTTTTTGAAGTTTCTTCCAAACATTGAAATTCTTGACTTATCAGAGTGTTCAAATTTAGTAGATGAGGACTTTTTGATTATTCAACAATGTACAAAAATTGATTTTCTGTACCTGTCTTTCACAAGTGTAACTTGCAAAACTCTTTGTGAAATCGTCCAAAATACCTCTTGTATTACCTGTCTAGAGATCTATGGTATACCCCTCTATATTGACGAGTGTGATATGATTATCGCCTTATGCTACAAAACTTTAGCTTACTTTTACTTAAGCCTTCATCTGTCAGTAAGAGATGCAGACTTTTATAGCCAAATTCAGATAAGGTATATAGACCGTCATTACAACATTTACAAACTTAGGTAAAATGGATGTAGATTAGGTTTTAAAATTATTAGAGTCGTCTGATATTGATGACAATTCAGAAGATACAGAAATTCCACAAATAGAGCATTTGTTTCCTGATGTTATTATCTCAAATCCTAAAACTACTGATATTAATTCACCACAACATGAAAATCAACACGTTAAAAACACAGAACATGCGATATATGATAAATATGTTTAATATGCATTCGCATAATGCAGCAAATATATAGTGTATTTGAATGTGCACTTCAAAAAGATTTTTGAGATGTTAAGTGCAAAAGATGTATAAGGCGTGCACTTGGATAAGATGTTTCAGATGTGTGCTATGATAAGTTGTTTCTGATATATGTGTTATGATAAGATTTTCAAATGTGTGCGCTAGGATTAGATGATTCAAATATGCGCTAGGATAAGATGTTTCAGATACATGCGCAAGGATAAGATGTTTCAGATATATATATATATATGCGCTAGGATAAAATGTTTCAGATATAGGCTAGCATAAGGTATTTCAGATGAGCGCTAAGATAAGATTTTCAGATATATGCACTTTGTTGTTTTCAGAAGTGTACTTAAAGTAAATGTGTTTTGTTCTGGATCTTTTGGGTCAAAGGGTTTGAAATCTTTTTTAGAAATATTACTCTATCGATATTTTTGGATCGTGCTGAGTGTAAAGCGTTTCGGATTAACAAAAAGCACTATCGTTCATGATAACTTGAGAATGATTTTATAACCTGGATATTTTTGAAGTTTGTGAATACTTGTTTTTTATAATGTTACATGTATGTTGACGGTCTTTGTTCCCAGGAAAGGATCATTTTTGACCAACTGAAATATAATTTACTATAATTTTTATTTCTCTGGAATGAGATTATGAATTTCTTTTCCTTCAAAGTTTGTGGTTAAACAATTAGTGTTCTTTATTTTGTTATTGACTGATACTGATGTACTTGTCACTCAGAGACACATTCCACAGTTTGAAAAAGTAAAATTTTAGGAACAATTAGTAATCAAAACAAATGACGATTTCTAGAGTTAAACTGTTACATATCCACTTATCACTTTAATATTTATAGCATATTGACAATAAATATCTTACACTGTTATAACTCCAGTTTCTGTGTTGCAAATTGCAGTTCCTGTGACAATTTGTATGACAAAAACACATGAATCGTACTCGTAGTATTTTAACACCAATAAACGCTTTTAAACAGTTATTGTTTACATTTTATTTGGAATATCAAAAATAAAAACTTCATTTTTTTTCAAACACGTTTTCCCGAAAAGTAAAAAAATGGAGATGTAACATTACAATTTTCAAGCGACAATATGCGTACAAAGTATGACGGCGCCGTGGACGGCGTAAACTTTCATGTTAAGTTTTTGTGATTAGGTCACTTTCTCAGTAACTATAAGTGGTAGGTCAATGATATTTGGTATATAGGTTGGTCTTGAGTGCTATATGGCTTTTGTCTGTGACCTCTATTTCACGGTCCAATGAACATGTTAAGTTTTTGTGCTAAGTTTAGTTTCTCAGTAACTATAAGTGGTAGGTCAATGGTATGTGGTATGTAAGTTGGTCTAAGGTAGTACATGACAGTATGTGATATTGCTTTTGTCCTTGACCTCAATTTCACGGTCTAGTGAGCATGTTAAGTTTTTGTGATTAGGTCATTTTCTCAGTAACTATAAGTGGTAGGTGAATGATATTTGGTATATAGGTTGGTTTTGAGTAGTACATGGGAGTCTGCCTTTTGGCTTTTGTCTGTGACCTCAATTTCACGGTCCAATGAACATGTAAAGTTTTTTTGTTTTAAGTTTAGTTTCTCAGTAACTATAAATGGTAGGTCAATGATATATGGTATGTATGTTGTTCTTGAGTAGTACATGACAGTCTGCTATATGGCTTTTGTCTGTGACCTCAATTTCACGGTCCAATGAACATGTTAAGTTTTTGTGCTAAGTTTAGTTTCTCAGTAACTATAAGTGGTAGGTCAATGGTATTTGGTATGTAAGTTGGTCTTAGGTAGTACATGACAGTATGTCATATGGCTTTTGTCCTTGACCTCTATTTCACGTCTAGTGAGCATGTTAAGTTTTTTTGATTAGGTCATTTTCTCAGTAACTTTAACTGGTAGGTCAATGATATTTGGTTTATATGTTGGTCTTGCATAGTACATGACAGTCTGCTATATTGCTTTTGTCTGTGACCTCAATTTCATGGTCCAATGATCATGTTAAGTTTCCTAGTATCTATTAATGTAAGTTCAATATTATTTGGCATATGAGTTTGTCTGAAATGGAAGATGACAGCCTGCTACAAAAATGTATTTGGCTTTAGTCCTTGACCTCATTTTCATGTCTAGTAAACATGTTTGGTTTTTCAGTATCTATCAGTGGTAGGTCATTTATATTTGGAATTTTGGTTTTGGTTGATATGTGACAGTCTGCTATATTGCTTTTGTCAGTTAATCTAATTTCACAGTCTAGTGAACATGTTAAGTTTTCTGATTTAGGCAGTTTGAGTTTTCACATCAATTTTGCGATCAAGCAGGGATGGGCGAGACATCAATTTGGGTCCACACTTGTTGAGATTTTTGAGTAGCACAGTATTAGAAGTACATGATATCAAAATTTCATAAAATCGACAATATGAGAAGTCTGTAAAATATTGTAAACTTGAATTTGTAATGGGGAAATTTAAGCTACTTTTACCGTTAAAAGGGCTACATATTCATTGATTTAGAGGAATAGAACATGCTTTCTCATAAAAAAATTATTTTCTCTGTAAATCTTTAAAACCTTGACTTTGTTTTTCTGTTGCTTTGGTATCGATTAGATTGAAAATATTTTATCCATTATTTTTCAAACTAGAACTTGATTTTTCTTTAAAAAAAGCAAAAATAACCAATTTTTAACCTCGATTCCCATAGAAACAAGATCGGTGACCCATTATTTTCTTGTCATTTTTGGAATCCTCAGTACTTGATTCACAATATATTAAAAAATTGTAAAAATGACAATATAACAAGAAACTGTTGGATATACCCTTTAAAAAGAATTCTTTGTTCTGAAAAGTATTAACCATTTTGTCTTACAGGTAACAGAAAATGACAACACAATGGTATGGTGATATTTCATTGATTCAGTTGTTTTGATATACTGTAAAGATAAGGAACTGTTTTATATGACTGGAATAATTCATTTAATATAGAATAACTTATATTTTTATGAACCCGGATCTTTAGATCAGGGGCATATTGTTTTTGTCCTGTCTGTCTGTATGTATGTATGTATGTATGTATGTATGTCTGTCTGTTCCCAACTTTAACCTGGCTCATAACTTTGGAACTAGATATGATAGGCTCTTCATATTTTTGGTATGTGTACTGAACATGTATAGCTGAACACCATTATGCTAAATTCACTAATGTCAGGTCAAAGGACAAGGTCACAGAGGCTTTATATTTTGTATGTGAATAGATCTAATAGAGCTTAGTACAAATTTACCATAAAAATTTGGCCGAGGTCAAAGGTCAAGGTAACTATGTGCAAAACTTTAACATTGTGTATATCTTTTCAACAAGATTTGATAGGACCTTCATATTTGGCCTGTATATTGGTCATATGAAACTGAACAGTATTATGAAAATTTCACTAATATCAGGTCAAAGGTCAAGGTCACAGAGGTCAAAATGTCAAAATCTAGATTTTGCTATAGATGATTAATTACAATTGCTAGAGACTTAATATTTTATATGTGAATAGATCTAATGGAGCTTAGTACAAATCACCTAAAAATATTGGTCAGGTCAAAGGTCAGTGTCAATGAGTGTAAATTTGAAAACTTTTCAAAAACTTTAACATTGCCTATATCTTTTCAACCAGATGTGATAGGATCTTCATATTTGGCCTGTATATTTGTCATATGAAGCGAACAGCTTTGTGCAAATTTCACTAAGGTCAGGTAGTCAGAGGTCAAAGTCACAGAAGTCAAAAGGTCAAAAGTTAGATTTTTGCCATAGCTCCATAACTACAATTGCCAGAGGCTTCATATTCATTTTATGAATAGATATAATAGATCTACCAAAAAATCAGGGTAAGGTTAAGGGTCAAAGTCACTGAGTGCAAATTTGAAAACCTTAACAAAAACTTTAATATTGCCAATATCATTTCAACAAAATGTGATAGGATCTGTATATTTGGCCTGTATATTGATCATATAAAGTTGAACACCAATATGCAAATTTAATTATGGTCAGGTCAAAGGTCAAATCTAGATTTTGCTTTTAGCTTGTTAATTTCAATTGCAAGAGGCTTGATACTCTATATGTGAAAAGATCTAATGAAGCTTAGTACAAATTTCTACTAAACCTTAATTTCTAGTGTATATTGCAATTTGTAGCATTAATTTTGTATTGTAGACGTAGTTGCTACTGGAGGCATAGTGTTTCACAAACACATCATGTTCAGATTTGCACTGACAATCTGCATTCCCTCAGTAAAAGTACAATTCAACTTTGGACATAGGTAGTGCAACATGTGAAAATTCTTGGTTATAGATAGAATAATTTAGATACATATTACTGTGAAAGTACTATTGTTCGTGGGGTTCCGATTTTCATGGATTTCAGGATTCAGGATTTTAGCTCCCAACGAATTGCATTTTTTCCCTGGAATTTTAATACATAAAATTGAAACCACAAATTTAAGTGCCCATGAAATAAGGATATATATGAAAACCATAAAAATTGATGTCCATGAATAAAAGAACTTCCACAGTATGTCACATGTTCCTTTTTCTGAAGTTACTATATTAACTTTTGCAGACAATCCTTCAGTACACAGTCCTTATATGAGAAAATTAATGGAAGAAGAGAAATCATGTCAAGACACACAAACAGAAAGTAATGAAAGTGACAAATCACAAGGAGCATGTGGTGATTGTAAACAGTTAAATGAGACAGATGATCCACAATCAAGAAAACAGACATCAGAAAAGTCAGCTGATAATAAATCAAAACAGAAGAAATCTAATTCAGATAGAATAGGTATTTCTTAAGTCCACAAAACAATGTACATTGTATAGGAAGCAAATACATGTATTGAAGATCAAAGTGTATTAGAATATTTTCATATACAAAGAAAATTTATGTTTGGAAATGGAACAGATAAAAATATAATATGGATAGTATTTATTAACATTGTTTGTAATGCATGTATTATCTTTATTATTCTGTCTTTTACCAGTGTATTTCTCACACAAGTTGAAGATATTAAGATTCTAACACCAGGAGAAGTGCGAGACAGGAGAATCTCAGACACCCAAGGGTAAGATTTCCAGTCTCNGACGAAGCTTGCTGAGTCCGAGATGATTGAAATCTTACCCGAGGGTGTCTGAGATTCTCTTGTCTCGCACTTCCACTGGTGTTTGATTTTATTTCTCACTGTATTCACCCTTAAATATACTAAAATCCACACAAAACTATCATCCCCTTTCATTTGTTTACACAAGGAGTTATGTCCCTTTTTGTAACGTCATAAAATCAGGAATGTATACCTGAGCGCGCCATATTTATGAGACGATTTTTCTCGTTTTTCTAGTGAAATTTTACTTCAGATTATGTAACACTATTATAATACTTGGATTAAATACACTTATGATCACTAATGAGGATAGATTAAGTTTACAGACCCTAATATGCAAAACACGATATTTGCCGGTAAACTGCACATGCTTTTTTTGTCTTACACTAGATCTTTTGCCAACACTTTTCAAATTTTGTCCATCTGTCACCAGTTGCAAACTTTTCTTTCAAAGATCTTCTACTTTGAAACTGTTGGCACATTTGTAACCTAGCTTAGTCCCTTGTAAAAAAAGGTGTTTTTTGGGTTGGTACTTTATCCAAGATGACCACAAACAGAAAATATAGTTTAACACTGCACACTATTGGAAAAATTTCAGATCTTCTTATTTATAATTACTGATATAATTGAAACCAATCTTTGCCATAATTGTCCTGTAGTGGTTACTTGTAAAAAAAAGTAGTGTTTTTCAGGTTTGCACTTCATCCAAGATGTTTTCTAGAAGGGAACATATTTCAACATTGAACCGTATGGGAAACATTTCAGAGATCTTCTCCTCTGAAACTTTTTGCCCTATTGGAATAAAACTTGGCCACAATTGTCTTTGGATGGTCCCTCGTGTTTTTTTAACCATTAAGTTAGAGCCTTTAACATAGATTGTTTTTGTAAGTCATGGTTCAGGTTAGCGATACAGGCTCTTGAGAGCCTTTTGCTATAATTTCAAAATGGATAGTAAATGACAGCAAAACATATAGGAACTTTTCTGTCCAAAGCCTGTAGGTAAAGTCAGTTTTGACCAAACAAAGTGTCTGTTACATAAATATTGCATTAGTATCATAATCAGCTGCATTTGAATTCCAGTAATAGAAACATTGCAATAATTTATGATTTTATGTTATGTAACTATTGAGACAATGACACACAGGATTCAATTAAATAACAATGCTTCTGTTGTAGATGAACTATTAATACAGAATGATGATATGGCATTATTTGAGGCTGTAGGAGAAGATGATCCTGGTGGATCTTTTGAAGCCATGTTTGCTAAGTTTAATCTTATGAAAGGTATGTAAACATACATGTATAAATGTCATTTCTTGTTATGATTTATTGTTTTAGAAACTAGCGATTGTAGGTAAAATGTTCATTAAATATTGTGATTGGTTCATAACTCAACATTATCTGTCAAAAAATCAATGAAGCGATTCAGAAATTCAACTTCCATCCTCATAAATGATGTTGCACAAGCTCACCATCCTCATAAAATAGGTTTTGACTAATCAAAAACAATGTTGATCCCATAGTGCCGTTGCATTTCTGAATTGTTATATCATTTCTCCATCGGAGTTTAATCATGTATGTCACAAATCTTTAGTTTCTTAATATGGAAAATTGAGGTTAAAAGTTATGTAAATAATATGGGAAATTGTTTAAGGAATGGCATATATTGCCATTATCATCCTTCCCCATGGTTATACATGTATAAGCCTGCAGAGCATTTCCACAAAAGCCATATCCGGTTAACCCCCGATATATCAGAGGTTGACTTGGATATATCAAGCGATTCTCTCAAAATTTCAAAGGCAATGATAACTTTTATTCAAGTTTTCAAACGAAATCAAACGGATAAAAATCAACATCTACTGCCTTTGCACTTTCCAATTAGGTATTCAAAGAAGAATGGTGATTACACAAATAGATGAAATAGGCATCAGAAAAATTGTAGAAACTAAGTCCTTGATATATCCTGCAGAGTTTTGACATTTTCACATTCTGACGTCATAAAAGCTCCAAGAAACGTTAAAATATCGTAACAACCAAAGGTTGCTGCAACATTCAAAATC
>MJUU01035070.1:208102-219516 GCA_002080025.1 Modiolus philippinarum
TTAAATATGCACTTGCCATATTGATTCAGGGTTCAATTAGCGGGGGCATAATTGGTTGCCATTCGGCAAAAGCTCTAGTTTTCATTGGATTTGTCTTGATGTAAGCTTTCAGTTGGTAGTCAACAGATTTTGCATAGCTCTCATCTTTCTTTATCCATAAGTGATCAAAAGGGTTGACTTTACTCCCTAGTTTGTGTCCAGCTAATTACTGTGTCAAGCTTCTTTTTGTATCCATCTAATTATTGTGTCAAGCTCTAATTTACTGTGTCCACATTCACTTTAAACTACACTTGTTCAAATTTCAGTGGTCGACATGCTGCAGTCGTATCATGCTGCGCTTGGCGTTGCCCTTTATTTTTTATTCATAGACACTCTCTCTATTATATACATGTATTTTGAACATTGACATATTTTCTACTAACTTTGAAATTGACATATTTTCTACTAACTTTGAAATTCACACAAAAATATAGCTTGATTTTTTACACAAACATAACTCCTTATATCAAACATTGTAGCACTACTACATATGTCAAATATTGAAATACCATAACTACATTTGTACAATTGACATACACTTCTATAAATGTAAAATACAAAATTTAACCAGAGGCTCACATGTAAGTCTATATCGCTCACCTGGTGCCTACTGATCAAATAACATTTCCCACAGGGTTGAACAATTAATCTGAAGTAAGTCATCCGGTAGATTACTGTCATGTTAAATTGCCTCTTTAATATTATGCTGTTTGAAACAGATTTCAAGAAGTAACAATTTAGAGCATTTTCCCATAAGAGTTTTATATTTAACTTTGTTAAACTGTTCTCCCCGGCTGCGACCATTTTATATATTTATGATTGGTACCAATATTTTGTTGATGAATATCAAGTTAACATACATACTTAAATATTAGCTTGATATATGAAATGCTTTTCAGGAAAAATCAATTTTCAACATATTTCTATAGGGTCCTATGTTACTATGATCTGCAGTTGCAGCCTTCTTCCGTAAATGGTGGTTTACAGTTGGAGATGACCCATGTGAGATCGATGCACGCGACCTCATCTCACAACGGTAAATGACCAACCAGGCGTGTTGATTTTTATGATACAACAATTGAAACCATGACTTAACGTCATAAAACACCTGATGTCACAATGTAAAGAATACTCAAATGGCGACAACGTTGTTCAAACAATAATGGTTACCAGATGTTTCTTTTCGCTTTTTTACGGAAGAAATAGGATCTTGCGTAAGATCAAAATTAAAGATCGGGATATCTTTCACTCGTGTAAGAAATTCTACGTCTTTTCCTTTCGTTTCACTTTGCTCCACTCGAGAAAAGACGAAATTTCTTACACTTGTGAAAGATATCCTGATCTTTAATCTGACCTTATGCAAGATCCTATTAATCTTGGATCTATGATGGGTTTTAAAATCATACCATCATGCTACCATGCCTAGTTAATATCAACTTGATATATGAAAGGATTTTCAAGAATTAGCAATTTACAACATTTTCCTAGGGGCTCCAATGTTAAAATAAGATATGCAGTGGTGGCCATCTTTAATCTATGATCGGTACAAAAGTCCTTCTTTTGTACCTATATTGAAGATATTCATGTGGAAAGAATTTTGATTTTGGTACATTTATCTAGTCATATTTAAAGTGAATTAGTAATAGAGGGTACATAGTTTGTCCACGCAACTCCTCCTACAGTTTTTATGCTAGGAAGTTTTTATAGGGCAGATCAATTGTACCTATATTGAAGATGTGCATGTGAGAAGGATATCGATTTTGGTACATATATCTGAAAAATATATATTGTTGAACTTAGTCAATTTTTTTGGTGAATTAATAATACAGTGTACATAGTTTGTCCTCTCAACTCCTCCTTATGCTTTTATTGTAGGAAATTCTTATTTAGCATATCATTTGCACATATATTAAAGATGTGCATGTGGCAAGGATTTTGATTTTGGTTTATCTAACTGAAAAATATGCATTTGTTAAATTTTGTCATAGTATTGTTATTACATGTACATTTTTAGCTCACCTGGCCTAAAAGGCCATGTGAGCTATTGCCATCACTATGCGTCCGCCGTCTGTCGTCCCTCTGTCTGTCAACAATTTCAAAAATCTTCTCCTCTGAAACCACTGGGCCAAATGTAACCAAACTTGGCCTGAATCATCACCAGAGTATGGCTTCTTAAAATTGTGTTCGATTAGGCGGTAGGTCAAACAACATGGCCGCCGTTGCAGTCTTGAAAATGTTTTGTAGTGCTATTCTTTGTTAAATTGCACATTTTTGAAAAATTCTAAAGAATAAACTATGGCTTCAAATCAAATTCCACTTAGAAATCATGCATTATGTTGCTTTTAAGACTCAAATCATTAGAAAAAAGTATACCTTGCCACAAAGATTGGAAAGCTACTGAGCTTTGAAGTGGAGGGGTGCAACTTTCACTTTCAGTTTTGAACTTTCCGCAGATTCACCACACATTGTAAATTGGGGATTTCATATCCTACCTCATGCCAAACTGTTAAAAATACTGCAAATTTTTAAAGCATGATGATGTTCTATTTGAAAGAAAAGCCTTTTTATTTCATTCTAATTTAGGTTGAGACAGGAAGAAAAAATAAAAATCAGTTTTTTTTTTATTTCCCACCATATTTTGAAATGCACCGGAAATCTGGTATCTATTTACAAGACTAGTACCTAAAAATAGAACATATGGGTAAATTGCAGTTTTTGGCTAATAACTCCAGAACTGTTACAGATAAAAGTGATCAGCATAGCAAGATCTACCAGCCCTGCAATTTTGAAGAAAATCCAAAAACCCATCTTGGAGTTATTTCCCTTTTTCCATAAAATTTTCAAAATTTGTGTATTTTTTATTTTTTTATTTCAAAAAGTGTAACAGATAGAGGTCAAGTGTATATTGCAAAAATTTTCAGCATATCAAGATCTACCAACCTTGAAATTTTGAAGAAAATCCAAAAACTCTTGTAGGAGTTATTGCCCTTTTTTCATGGAATTTTCACATTTTTCATATTTTTCGTCTTTTATTTCCAAAACTATAGCAGATGAAGGTTAAGTGTAAATTGATAAAATGTTTGCCATGCTGTGTGGATTTCAAAACTGGTGTTAAAAATTAGTTGTTGACCGCCCATCTTCAACATGGCCCCCGAAAAAAGGCGGGAAAATTCAACATCGTTCGATTTCAATGAAATTTGGTTTCCAAATAGATATTGATGTAGCGACTTCAAAACCGGTGTTGAAAAGTGTTCTTCAACTGCCATTTTAAAAATGGCTGCCAAAAAAGGCAGGAAAATTCAACATTGTCCGATTTCAATGAAATTTGGTTTCCAAAAAGGTATTGATGTCGCAACTTCAAAACTGATGTTAAAAATCATTCGTTGGCCGCCATTTTCAAAATGGCTGCTAAAAAAGGTGGGGAAATTCAACTTTGTCTGATTTCAATGAAATTTGGTATCCAATCACTACTTCAAAACTGATGTTGAAAATTGTTCGTTGACCGCCATTTTCAAAATGGCCACCAAAAAAGGCAGGAATATTCAACATTGTCCGATTTCAATGAAATTTTGTTTTCAAATAGGTATTGATGTCACAACTTCAAAACTGATCTTGAAAAATTGTTCGCTGATGGCCATTTGCCAAAAAAGGCTGGAAAATTCAACATTGTCCGATTTCAATGAAATTTGGTTTCCAAATAGATATTGATGTTGCGACTTCAAAACCGATGTTGAAAATTGTTCATTGACCGCCATTTACAAAATGATGTCTTGACTTCAAAACTGGTGTTGAAGGTGGTCCTTAGCAAAATTTTTTTTGTCAAAAAAGCCCAACAAAGAAATATAGGAAAACATCAGACTTTAAATACAGTTCAAGATGTGTGATTTTTGACGAGCTACCAAAGTTTGAGAGACTGAAGATCAACTGTATAACTTATAATTTAGCTTGATTGTGGCAACTGAAAGCCAGGTGAGTGATATAGGCTCCTGGGAGCCTCTGGTTTGTCCATTCAACTTCTCTTTTGGTGTTTATGGTACATAGTTTTTATTTTGTAGATCATTTGTACAAATATTTAGCATGTGCCTGGGGTAAGGATTATGATTTAAGTTAATTTCTCCAAATTATTGAACTTTCTCATATTGGCTTGCTGGAGCTTTGGGAATCTTGGCATGTCTTGTGAGGGCATTAGTTGTGTCTTACAGACACGAATATCGTTACTAAGAAATCACACCCAAATTTTAACCTTGCACAAGGGCCTAATATTTTGATCAAATTGAGATAGTGCAATGCACCTTTAGTAGCAACCACAATCAGAAGAATACTACTGTATGACCTTATAGAACATGCACAGTTATACAGACTGACCAGTTGGTCTATTTAAATTCATCAATAGCTTTTGTAAATATCAATTAATGATGATAAATGGTTTAGGTTTAAGTAGACTTATGCAAGTGTGCATGGTTAATTTTTAAATCAGATTAGTGCTAAGTTAACCCAAACTCTAATACGTTCATTAGCCATTTGTTTAATACTCAACCATAGGTATTTACCCTTTTTAGATAGTTTCAGAAATTAATATTGTCAGCAACATGGACTATTGTAAGTTTTCTCAGTTTTTGAACATGAAGTATTGTGAGGGACCTGATTTTATATGTGTAATCTCCAGAAAAGTGTTTTGATTTTGATGGTGAAATATACAAGGAAAAGTAAAAAAAACAATATTCAAGTCTAATCTGTTACCAGATACAACTTTAAGAAGTTCACATGAACTCCATCAGAGGTGGGATAAAAAATTTCACAAGTACCGATAAAATTCCTAACTGATTGATCCACTCATTGTCATGTATATAATTTTCTTTTCCACTTGAGACAATCTCCAAGTATTTAAATTCACAGGAGTCTTGCAAAAAGTTCACAAGTATATTTGCAGATTGTATTCTGTAATGTTTATATATGTTAAGTGAGGCATGGTGTTTCAACTCCTGTTTTATCTGTATAGTTTAATAGTCTCTCTCTGCATTGCAGTTGTTAACTTACGCTTAATCACGTCATATAACTCACAGTAAGTACACGTACATGTATATGGTGCATTTGCATATATTGATCATTGCTTTTGTGAAAACATCAAAATATAGTGCACTGTATCTTATTGATGTTGACTTTTTGGCAAAATACCTGCAAAGCATGATTTTGGAGTGAATCCCTAACACATATTTTTAGACTTAAATCCAGTATATATACTGAAATTCTGTGACATTAAACACCTATGAGTCAAGTCCTCATACTTTCCTAATGAATTTACTGCTCGATTATATATTCAGACCAATTTCAGACCATTTTACCTAACCAAGTCGCTCATGCCTAAAATGTAGGTCACAAACAGCATCCAAAGCATGCATTGTTGTTCTCATCCCAAAATGCATCATACATACCAATATGGTTGATGTAGGACATGTCAGTAACCAGGAATGGACTTAAACCATTCTACCTAACCAAGTCACTCATGCGTAAAATGTAAGTCACAGACAGCATCTGAAGCATGCATTGTTGTTTTCATCCCAAAATGCATCATACATACCAATATGGTTGATGTGCGACATGTCAGTAACCAAGAATGGACTGTAACCATTCTACCTAACCAAGCCCCTCATGCGTAAAATGTAGGTCACAAACAGTATCCAAAACATGCATTATTGTTCTCATCCAAAAATGCATCATACATACCAATATGGTTGGTGTGGGACTCAGTAACAGGGAATGGACTTGAACCATTCTACCTAACCAAGTCACTCATGCGTAAAATTTAAGTCACAGACAGCATCTGAAGCATGCATTGTTGTTGTCATCCCAAAATGCATCATACATACCAATATGGTCGATGTGCGACATGTCAGTAACCGGGAATGGATTTTAACCATTCTTCCTAACCCGACGCCAACGCTCGGGGTATCACATAAGCCCCCTCACTTTGCAACATCATAAAGAGTAAACGACAACCGAAATCGCTGAAAAAAATATTAACTAAAGCGCAATTTTCAAACAATTCTTCACGTCCCGAAGTGAAAAAATGTAAACGTGCAAACTGTGGCACTTGTCCGAGTTTGATAGAAGGAACAACGTTTAGGTTTAAAAAAGGTGATATTTTTACAGTAAGAACCAACTTCAATTGTGCATCCGAAAATTTAATTTTTGTAATGACCTGTGCGGGATGTGGTAATGATTATATTGGTCAAACAGGAATGTCAATACATCGTAGAATGACTGTACACCGACAACAAATAAGAAACCCAACTACCCGAATGATCCCCTTGAGTGCACACATTGACATATGTGCAATAAATAAGAATCCACAGTTTACCGTATTTCCACTTTACAAATGTAATGATAATACCACGGAAGAAGAACGTGTAAATAAAGAATCTTTATTTATTAACAAATACCGCCCAAGTCTAAACTATATAAGACATTAATACGAATTTATTTAATTTTATGTTATATTTTATTAATATGCTATTTATTATTTACCTCCCTTGTTGCTAAGACGTCAGTGACGTTATCTTTCTCTTAGTAACGTTATAGTAACAGATAGCCTTGAAAATCTGTATACAACAGTGAAACCGGTAGGCAAAATGTGACATTTTATTTTGAACTGTGATTATTGTACCAGTAGAGACATGCCAAGCTTCACTCTGTTGAAGGACAGAGTGAAACCATGGGTAACATGCATCTTCATCAGTCTTTGTAAGTGAAACAATATGCCACATTTTCCATGGTATGAGGAATAATAACAAACCCACAATAAATTCTGGTTATACAATTTTACAACATATACAAATAAACATTTACCTTATTATGTTGTATATTGTAGGGAGAGGGCTTATAATGTTGTGATAACTTGTGCCTGATCCCATAGCTGTAAACACTGAGCAATAAAATAAGTTTAATTCAATTAATTCACTTGAGCTGTCTCGTGTACCTTACTCCAGAACATTTTTTACTATATGTGTACCTCAACTTTGTGAAAGATATCTCCACAAAAACAAAAGCTGTCGCCAAATGGCAACCAGGTGCCCCCACTCATTGAACCCTGGATCAAAAATTCATGTTTTCACCACAATTTTGTAACTAGGTCCAGGTTTAGTAAAACAGGAAGTATGCATCTGACAGGACTAAAAAAAGGATGTTCCTTACAACTAACCATATTAGAAACTGCATATCAATTTAGAAATGAATCCCTCTTGTAGAACCTAAGAAAAGTGCAACGAAAAATTCATGCTTTCACTACATTTCATAACCAAGTCCACAGTTTGTGAAACAAAAAGTACACATTTGACAGGACTCAAAATAGGATATTCCTTACAACTAATCATATGGCGGCTGCATACCAATTTTGAAATCAATCCCTCTTGTAGAAGCTGAGAAAAATGCGAATAAAATTCATGTTTTTACTACATTTTGTAACCAAGTCCACATTTAGTCAAAGTACACTTCTGATGGGACTCAAAATAGGATGTTCCTTACAATTAACCATATAGAGGTTGCATACCAATTTTGAAATCAATCCATCTTGTAGAAGCTGAGAAAAATGTCACCGAAATCATTTTCGGACGGACGGACGGACAAGGTGAGTCCGGTATACCCAACTCTATATCGAGTGGGGGTATAATTATAATACTGTTAAGTATAAAGTTTCAGTGTAGTCAAACAGAAAAAAAGACATTATTTTCTAAGAAGTGATTTTATTTACTCCTAAGACAAAGACTCAAAGTGATGACAACATTTTTTTTGTATCACAGAAAAAATTACCTCCAGTAAAAATATGATAGTTCATTCCTCCAGAATAAATGTAGTAAAATAATGCATAGTATTCACCCCATAAGTAGTAAAAATATTACAGAATATTCCACAAAAATGAAGTAAAAATATTTACAAATAAATACAGATTAATACATGGGCATTTCAATATTGGCCCGAGACGAAGTCGAGGGACAATGTGGGTCGAGGGATGATAATCAGGTCAATATGGATATGCACATGTATTAAACTTTTTATTACATACCTCCGACGTTTAGAAATGCCAGGCCAATATGGACAGGAAGTCGTTTATTTTTCCAGGCCAATATGGACTGGAAGTCGTTTATTTTGACTGAGATGCATGAGGAGCATAAAATAACCTATTATTTTCCCGGGGTGTGGGACAGTTTACTTCTGGTCATATTGATCATGCAAAACCGCTTTCATTTTTACTAAGTATGTAATAATTTATAATAATGTACAATAAATTAAGAATATGTGATGAACCTATAATACTGAAAAAGTAACTATGAAGTTGTGTCTATTAGTTCATTTGATCTAGATTTTCAGCATGTGTAGCTATAAAAATGTTTTTTAGAAAGTAAACATTTATTTTTGAGCCATGTGTACACTATTTTCTTAAATAAAATCCTTGCAAGGATGAGCATTTTTTTTTTTGCCAATGTGAAATCAGGCAAGTGAAGAAAAAAATAAATCGTCTGACACTAAAAATGACTTTTCTGTGGAAAATGTCTCATGACTGAACAAAATACATGTATAACAGTAAAGTCAGACATTTGATTCAAAATATGATGTGTAAAAGACGGACTACACTTAGATGGTTTATTTTAGTTCACATTTTCTGACAAAACACTCCAAAGGAACCTCAAAATACTTGTGAAGTCTAGCCTTTCCTTAACTAAGAGTTTGTTAGTTCATGATAACCCCTGGAGAGAATGCAATATTCTGTGCATGTTTAATATTTAACAATGAATGCAAGACAAAATTCTGTTACTGTACTTCTGGACAACAAAAAAGAGAAAAGGCTTCTCCCAATTCCTCATTGTATACTAGTGTACAAAAAAGCCTGTCAACTAAAAGTTCAATTGGAATCTGACTTACAATTACAACAAGATGAGATTAAGAAATTATTATATTGGTGGACTTAAATCTAGTAAAATTAAATTTTGAAGAATAAAGTTCATACCACATAAAAATTATAATGTGAACAATATATCATGAAAAATGGGATAGAATCTCACATTCAGTTTTAAAGGAGTTGTAGATTAATAGTTGTTACTAAGCAATTTTTAGCCAAATGAACCTCTTAAATCAGTAAAAAAAATATTTACTTCCATTTAAGGCTTAATTCTTTCAGAAACATGTGAAAACAAAATTAACTGACTGACCAACAGACATAGATGTACAACAGTCCCCAAGTAACTGCAATATATAGCTAGACTTAATCCCTGCATGGGTATACTCGAAGTAGATGTCCAACACACCTGGATTCAATAGGCAAAATGTGGAACCCCATAAATAAGTCATATACAAATTTCCAAGTAGCTGTGATCAGAAGTTGCTAAGAAAAGTGTTACAAAAAAGTGGGACGGACAACAACGCTGAGGAAAGATGACTAAAGTGATTCCTAGATGTCGCCACACACTACGTGTGCAGGTGATACAAAAATGAAGTTTACACATTGTGAATTGTATAATACAGTCAACCATAAAATTAGTTAGAAATATAACTTCCATGTGATTCAATACTTTCAAATTATCATTTCAGAAAGTTGGTTAGACTTAGACAAAGATTACACAGTAATATCAATAGTTTTGTTACAATCATACACAAAATTGATATTTTTAAAAGTAGTTAGTAGAAAATTAAAATAGCACTTTGTGATGCATAAAAATGAAGTAAAATAATGTATTTTCACATCAATTTCCTGATGTGTCGTCTACAGTAAGGTTATTGTTTAGTTTTTGTTTTTTGACTAGATCAGATACTTCACCATTGGAAACCTGGATATTTCGTTTCAGGGTTTGATTAGGTATAACTTCACTCATTTCCTCATCTTCTGTATTAGTTATAGAATCATTAGGTACTATGTTTTGTGTCGTAATCGGATCACTAATGACTGGTATAATTTCACTCATATCACCAGATGATGATTGTGTTTCACCATTCACATTTCCTAATACTGTCTGACTACCATTACTATGTTGTGTCAATAAATCAGAACCGTAAGACAGTTTATTGGCACCAGAATCTATACTACATTCTGCCTGTATTCCATTCTGAACGAGGGATGAAAAACTTGGGGAATTTGGAGATGGAGATGGTGATGAATGTGTATGTTTCCATGGCGATGTTGTTTTTGTAGGCGATGCTGTCTTTGAAGGCGAGGCTGTCTTTGAAGGCGAGGCTGAAGGTTTTGCTGGTGAAAATCTAGAAATAACTGGCGATGACTGAGGTGACTTAAATGGTGATGGAGGCACAGCTGGAAAGTAGAAATAAAATAAATCTTTAGGATTTCAATAAAAAACTGTTGTATTACTGATCAGTCTATTTGGTTTTACTGGCATATGCTTTATCAAGATTTTATTGGAGCATAGAAAATGAAAAATATGGCAATCTCATTTGCATTATAGATATGATTTTCTGATCTGATGTGTGAATGAGATGTTTGTATCAATGATAAATTCAGTTGGGGGTGGGTATTATCTGAGGGTTCCAAGTCACTTTTCTCCTCAGCATCCACCCATAAAATTTAATTCCAATACATTGTGTATCAAATTATAAAGCCTTGCTCTCTTACCTAAGAATTCAAAGAACCTTCAACTCCCCTGCACATTTATTTTTTAGAATAGCACTGATGGAAATTAAATGAACGAATCTTGCAACTTTTAATTCAATAGCTTCTTAACTTGCAACCATTTACCCATGAATCATTTATCAAAATTTTCTACATTTGTAAAGTAGAACTGATTTGGTTAATAGGCATTTCTCCTACTTCTTGAATTATTAAGTGTTGTATGTAAAAGCTAAAGGATCATCCAATTTGAAACACTTCAAGTGAGAAAATTGACCCCTCGCAAAATGTTTGTTGCGCAATTGCATGAAATCACTGTCAGTGAAAATATCAATGATTACAGTACGTACTTGTATATAAAATCGTATCTGAGTACCATAAAAAATACTAGAGCTGTCGCCGAATGGCAGCCAGGTATACCCCCACTAATTGAACCCTGCATCAATATGGCAAGTGTAAATTTAAGTGTGTGTGACCCAATACAGTTGTGGACACAGTACAAATGTGGACACAATACAAGTATTGACAAAATGGTATACCTCCCCCCTTTTTTCTGAAAATATTAAAGACAAATTATCTCCCCTTCAAAATTTCAGACAGCAACCATATTACTTAATGCACATCTTCAGCGTGTGTACTAAAACTGTGCAACAGTTCATCAAAATCCAAGCAGTGGTTTTGGAGAACATGCGCTGACAAGGATCATCCCCCCCCCCCTTTACACAGAAAATATTCAAAGACGAATTATCTCCCCTTCAAAATTTCA
>MJUU01035070.1:219667-232478 GCA_002080025.1 Modiolus philippinarum
CCCCTTCAAAATTTCAAACAGCAACCATATTACTTCATGCACATCTTCAGGTGGTGTACTACAACTCTGTAACATTTCATCAAAATCCAAGCAGCCACTTAAGAGAACATGCACTGACAAGGTTCGCCAACCCCCCTTTTTCCAGAAAATATTCAAAGACAAATTATCTCCCCTTCAAAATTTCGGGCACCAACCACATCGTCAGATGTTGTATTACAACTGTGTAATATTTCATCAAAATTCAAGCAGCCGTTTAGGAGAACATGTGCTGACAAGGTTCGCCTCCCCCTTTTTCCAGAAAATATTCAAAGACGAATTATATCCCCTTCAAAACTTCGGGAAGCAACCATATTATTTCATGCACATCTTCAGATGGTGTACTACAACTGTGTAACATTTCATCAAAATCCAAGCAGCCATTTGGGAGAACATGCGCTGACAAGGTTCGCCTCACCCCTTTTTCCAGAAAATATTCAAAGACAAATTCGGGCAGCAACCATATTATTTCATGCACATCTTCAGATGGTTTACTACTAAAACATTTCATCAAAATCCATGCAGCTGTTTAAGAGAACATGCGCTGACAAGGTACATGGACGGACAGACAGACAGACGGACGGACAGGGTGATTCCTATATACCCCCCCAAACTTTGTTTGCGGGGGGGATAATCAAGAAAGGGCAATTCAAATGGTTACTGAATATCATTGTCATCTCAACCTTACCTGGTGTTTTAAACCCTTGTTTGCCTAATTTCTTTTGTAGGGCTAGTTGTTTATTTCTTTCTATCCTTTCTCTCTGTTCTGGGGTTAAGCCCTGTAAATTCAAATATTATCATTATGAGTTTAATAAATTGCACTGATATATTTATGAATTAAAATGCACAAATATGCAGTTCTGTTTCTTCATTATCAGTTTTGCAGATAAATGAAAGCACTACAAAATTAATCTCATCTTACTATTAAAATTATTTCATATCAGGAAGCAAGTATTTTAAGACTTGATAAAGATTTTTCTCAAGCTCAGAGTAATATCTCATGATATTTTTTTGGGGCTGGTATTCCTACATGAATAAAGAAAGATACATGTAACATACTTCAAATGACTAAAGGTCTGTGACACATCTTTTCTATGTTTAAATTCATGTTCCATATCAAATCAATAGATGTACAATGTATTTCTGCTATTAGAAACTAGAAAATGTGTCCATAAGACACGGACGCCCCGCCAATAGATTTATCGCAAACAGATTAACTATGAAATTACTTCCCTGTCACTGAATTGTGATGAAATGCAAAATTTAAACAAAGTCATTCAACCATAGATACCGAATTAATTATGAAATAGCCAGATCTCTTTTAGATGAATGTTACAGTAAAATATCATGATGCTACAATACATAGTTGTAGAGAAATGGACTTAAATGTAAAACTTTACCAAAGTCATGCTCACTGAAGCATGAAATGTAGGTCAAAGCCACCCAATTGTCATGGTCTTATAATGTGTATTTGTTGAGAAATGGAGTTTAATGCAAAACTTAACCAAAGTACTGAAGCGTAAAATGTAGGCCAAAGCCACCTAATATTCAATTATTTGGGTAGTACTCATCAAGGCAATTAATTAGATGAAACATTATTGTCCTAAAATGTGTGGTTGTTGAGGATTGGACTTTAACACAAAACTTAACAAGAGTCACTCAAGCATGAAATATAGGTTACAGAGTCAAACTACCTAGTGAACTCTGTAGTAATATCAAATATCTACCTACAGCCTACTATTATTGTTCTACCTCTTACCTGCTTACAGTTTCTGAGAAATGTACCCTAACGCAAAACTTAACCGGTCGTTTGGAAATATAGATGGAAAAACAGATAAGGGTAACACTATCGGTATATGCCCATTCCACATTCATATAAAAATATGCACTTGAATTGTGGTAAAGGGCTATTGCCCATATACATGTAATTCTATTGTAAATATAGTGCAAAAGACACAAATTTTACAAATTTTTAGAACTCTGTATCTTTTCTGCAATATCTGTGACCTATAAATTTTTTTGCATATTTTTATAACATAGTGCTCGGACTTTTATTGTACAATTTCTTAAAAATATTCCATGTCAGAAACCAAAACACCCCAGTGATTTTGTTGCTTTTTTCAAAGCTACCGCTACCTTTCAAGTTAGGAAAATTTATCACAGTATTTTTCAAAGTTGGGAATTTTTTTATAGCAAAATACTACGAAATAAGAACAATCTCGATGGAGTTTTTGCCTGAACTCTCAGTAATCTTAATGAATGAAGTCCTACTGACTGGACTGCTTTTGTAAGAAAGGGTTTACCATTCAGAACACTATGCTTGCCTAAATTACCTCCTTTGCTGTGAGGAAAATAAAGCCATTGATATTTAAAACCTTTGCATGATTGAACCTCCATTAATCTTTTGTACTATGAAAGACAATTATTAAGGAAGAGTCCGTATTATACAATTAATTACTTTGTTATAAGTCGCTATCATGATTTATCAACCCGATAAAATGAAATATTCACAGAGCCGTAGGCAAGGTGAATATACATTTTTGAGGGTCGATAAATCATGATGGCAACTTATAACAAAGTCAGTAATTGATTTATTACATGAATAAACTTGTTTTTACATTACACACTATTAAACATCTTTAGTACCACAATATGTACATTTGTATTTCACAACAGCAAAATCAAAGCTAAACGTGGAATTCAATTACTGGCTTTATTAAGAATTGACAGTTATGTATTATTGAGCTATTAAAATGAAACGAACAATCAGGACAATATGATTTGTCATTGCGTCATTCTACTTTTGTTTTCTATTTTTAGGCTAAAACCATGCACTATCACATTCTGCGTGACCGCTGTTGGTCTATTTTTAGAATGTAAGTCTAGAAGCAGAAATATCTTGATTTAACGTGACCTGAAACTGACCTAACGACCAATCAGAAAGTAGGAAATATCTATTCATGTAATATCTCTTGTTCACTGGAGTAGTTGATCATTAGGTTTACTTATTGACTTTAGGAGAGAAGGTTTATCAATATCAGGTTTAACTATGTCAACACTTCCCAAACTTGCATTACAAATTTGGATTAAGTTCTTAGGGGGTCAGTAATTTGTTAGCATGAAGTCTTGGCTTTATAGAATAGGTTGTTTTTTAAGACCCAATTCATGTTTTGTCAGCTTTTTTTGTATAGTATTTGCTGTTGTGACATATTGTGTCTCAAGTACAGGATGTTGTCGGGAAAAGAAACCAATGGTTTTTGTTAAACAAGAGTAGACCCTAATAAATGGACTTAATCAGAGAAACTTAACGTGGTCACTAGACCATGAAATTGAGGTCAAGGACAAAAGTCATATGCCAGACTGACATATACTACCCAAGACCAACCTACATATTAAATATTATCTACCTACCACTTATAATTATTGAGAAATGGACTTAATCAGAGAAACTTAACGTGGTCACTAGACAGTGAAATTGGGGTCAAGGACAAAAGTCATATGCCAGACTGACGTGTACTACCCAAGACCAACCTACATACCAAATATTATTGACCTACCACTTATAGTTATTGAGAAATGGACTTAATCTGAGAAACTTAACGTGGTCACTAGACCATGAAATTGAGGTCAAGGACAAAAGTCATATGCCAGACTGACATGTACTACTCAAGACCAACCTATATACCAAATATCAATGACCTACCTCTTAGTTATTGCGATATGGATCTAATCAGAGAAACTAAACGTGGTCACTGAACCGTGCAATTGAGGTCAAGGTCACATGATTTAATGTCCGTCAGGTAGTACTTGATTAGTACTAACACTGGACCAAATATGATGTTCCTACACCAAAGGGTTTTCAAAATATCCTGTATCTAGTAATAGTTAACGCCATTGCCGTCATACTTTGCATGCCTATGACTCGCTTTACGCTACTTTCGTTGCGGGCGAGACAAAAATGAATTGTTACGTTTGTTCCGAGGACTCCATTTCTGGACAAAGTTTGTATCCAATCCGAACTGGTGCAGAAAATCTACCTCATATGCGGGCTTTCAAGAAATGAACATTACCAGAAGTATTTAGATGTGTTCAATTGACATATACACTCAACAACATATTTTTGGGGGATTTTTATGCCCCGCCACGAAGTGGAAGGGGCATATAGATTTACCCTTGTCCATCCATATGTACGTATGTATGTCTGGCCATTCATCCCGATGTTCAGTATTGTGTTTAGGTCCATATATTGGCAACCTCTTGTAGTATTTTGATAATATTATATCAGTATATGCACCTTTATTAGTACTACCAGATTCACCAACAATTAGGGATCCATAACCTACATTTTATGCTTGAGTGACTTTATGAATTTTGTGTTAAAGTCCATTTCTCAACAACTACGCATTATACCAATATGATGTTTCATCAAATTAATTGCCTTGATGAGTACTACACAAAACATTAACAGTTAGGTAGCTTTGACCTATATTTTACGCTTGAGTGACTTTTGTTCAAATTTGCGTTTAAGTCCATTTCTCAACAATTACACATTGTACCAATGTGATGTTCCATCAAATTAATTACCTTGAAGAGTACTACCCAAAACATTGATAATTAGGTGGTTTTGACCTATATTTTACACTTGAGTGACTTTTGTTAAATTTTGCATTTAAGTCTTTTGTCATCAACTTAACATGTTATCCCAATGTTGTTGTATCAAAATAAATAAACTTGATGAGTACTATTCAAATCAAGGCCAATTAAGTGTCTTTGACCTACATTTTAAGCTCGAATGACTTTTCATAAATTTTGTGTTTTATGTACTTTTCTCAACAACTACACAACATATTATGATGTTTCATGAAATTACTCATCTTTTTGAGAACTTCCCAATTTTTTGACAATTTGTTGAATGATTTCCATTTTATGCTTAAATGACTTTGTTAACCAATGGTTAATGGTTAAAGGACTCTAGTATGGTATTTTTTTTTACTTTCCATTATTCAACAAAAGTTTATTGAACAATCATCTGTACTTGTACTTCCTGATGATTCTGTGACCAGGAACTAATTTTTATGCCTGATTGACTTATGTTATCTATTGTCATATATTTGTCGGAGGGGCATCCGTGTCTTATAGACACATTCTCTAGTTTTTTTTCCAACTTTGGGAAATAAAAATGGAGAATTGGGAAATTATCTCTTTGGGAAAATAGCCGAAATTCAGCTGTAATATGAAGGAAACAGAACTAGAGCTGTCGGCAAATCCCATGATGCATCCACAAACCAAGTTTGATAATCCTAGTTGCTACTGTACAAAAGTTCTGCTCTAGACATGAAATGCACATGGTTTTACTATCATAAAGGTCAAAGGTCAAAGTGACCTGAATTTGGTACACGACACATCATCTCCCCATGATGCATCCACACACAAAATTTGATAATTATAGGTGCTATGGTACAAACGTTCTGCTCCAGACATAAAATATACATGGTTTTACTATCATAAAGGTCAAAGGTCAAAGTCAAGGAGACAGTGAGCTGAATTATGTACGTGACACATCACCATCTCATGATGCATCCACACATAAAATTTGATAATCCTAGGTGCTACAGTACAAAAGTTCTGCTCCGAGAACGAAATGCACATAGTTTTACTATCATAAAGGTCAAAGTTTAAAGTCAAGGTCACAGTGACCTAAATTTGATACGTGAAACATCCCCTTCCCATGATGCATCGGCACACCAAGTTTGATAATCCTAGGTGCTACAGTACAAAAGTTTAGCTCCGGACACGAAAGGGGACGGACAGACAGATGTACAGACAAGGTGATTTCTATATACCCCCCAAACTTCGTTCATAGCGGGGGTATAATCACTGCACCCTAACTACCTTAAGCATGTGAGGAGTTTTTTGGATCTGTAAAACCTACCCCTGATATTCCAGAAGAACTTGGTAATGGAGTTGCTGTGTAAGGCTGTGAGGAGTTATTCAAGTCCATTAATGGTTTTGACAACTGAGATTTAAGTTGTGACATGGGAGGGGAAGACTGTTGTGGAGTAGAAGATGACGCTGTCTGTGACATTCTTTGTTCTTCTTCATGCTCTCGTATAATCTCATCCCAAGCATCTTCATCTGCTCCATCCTACAAAATATTTTTCAAATTAGATATAGCACAGCTTGTTTTTAAGCATAAAATACAACAATGATGAACAATAGCACACAGAGATCATGTAGAAGGCAACTACACAAGTGTTGATACATTAGGAATCTGTAAGCTTATTCTTACTAGTGTTACAAAGCTACAAACTTAAATCAGCACACAGGACCTGAACAGCTTGGGAACCACATATCACAATATTGCATGATCATACAAACAATGAAAGATACAGAGTAAATGTACATGAGACAAAGTCTCTACAAATACATGATATGACCTATTAAAGCAACAAAGCTTTTATTGTTGTTCTTCAAGCATTGTGACCCATACTCATTTGTATAAATTTCAATGTTTGACAAAAATTATTCTACTTTCGACCAAAACAAGGAACATGTGAGGCAATGATCCCAAGTAATATTCACGCTCTCAAGTGTAAGCATCTAATGACCTGGACTGCTTTTAATACAACAATTTTTTTTTCATTTAACACTGCACAAAAATCTCCCTCAACCAAAGCTCTGTCCTTAACTAATTTGTTTTTACTTTGAGGCCTTTTAGGTTGGGCTATTCCATTAAAATGAAATTGGGAGGGTAAGAATTGACTTTCAATATATCCATACAACCAATACTGTTTTTTAGATAATTTTACATAAATCAAATGGCAACATGCTAAGAATGACCCTGGACCCATGTCCGATCCTTAAACTTCCCTTTCAATCATCTCGCATCCATTTTAATGGAATAGTCCTTATTTGTGTTCTTCTAGCTTTTCATTTCCGGTTTCCAAATATTTTGATTTTATCTGCACTGAAAAGATGTAAGTCGCTATAATCATTAAATCTATTGCTATCTTAAGTAATTTGTTATTTTAAGATGCCCCCGAGATCAGAGGTACAAATGATAGCATACCCCTGTTAATGGTGTGTCTTTAAAACACTTATGATGCCCCAGGGGTGGGAGAAACAGAAGATGGGATGTCTCTGAACGTCTTTTGTCTGTGAAAAACATATGATGCCCCTGCAGTAGAAGGTACAAAAGATGGTATGCCCCTGTACAAGTCTCAAGTTTGAAACAATTATGATGACAGAAAGTGAAAGTTACATATATGCCAAGCCCCTGTATAAATCTTATTTCTGTGATACATTTCTGATGCAATACGGTCGAGAGGTACAGAATATAAATGCCCCTACAATAAGGTTTCTGTATGTGAAACACTTATGATGTCTTAGCAATCAGAGGTACAGAAGAAAGTATGCTGTTTTGTAAGTCTGTGCCTGTGAAACAATAATTATGCCCTCACAGTCAAGAAGTACAGTGGATGGCATCCCCTATATAAGTCTTCAGTGGTGTAGGCAGAGGTACAAGAGATATCTTATGTAGCAGTCTTATGTAAGAGTTACTTACAATGCCCATGTAGCCATAGTATGTCCCTTCATAGGTCTAGTGTCTGTAGAACAATAATGATGCAGTCAGAGGTACAAAACATGTCATGCCCCTGTATAAGCTTTTTGTCTTTGAGTTTACCTTTTGAGCTTTATCCTTGTCATCAACACCTTCCTCATCAGACACCTGCTGTATGTAATCATCATTCAATAATGGCATGTCTAGTCTCATCTTCTTTATACATGTCTACAAAAATATCAATGATTCTGTAATAATCAACTGAACAACTGAATCAATATACATTGCATACTCCAGTATTAAAGGTATTATTATTTAGCCCAGTGCAGACAATTTATTTTGATTTATTCTTTAGGTATTAAAATCAAAGTCCCAAAGGGACTGGTGGATTAGTGTCTATGATGGCAATGATCAGTATCTAATCTTTTGATATTTTATGTACACTGTCCATGTATGATATGAATAATTGCCTGTCTATGTCGTGCATAATTACTCATTTTTTACTATGGGTCTAATTATAATGATGATATCAAAACCAAGAAAGGTACAAAAATCATGTTTTGCTCATCAAGAACATGCCTTTCTGACAGTCAGCAAGTATTTACTGGTGGCCATCTTCATTTGATCACACCAGCCAATCAATGGCAATCAAACCATTAGAGACAAACATTCAAAGAATTTTGATTTTATACCAGAAACCTATTACATATTATGGGTTCCCTGCAGTACACTCAACATAGACTAAACAATGACAGCACCATCTTGATCAAGTACAGTTTGAAATTTAATTCTAAAGAAGAGACCTGAATGAAAGGTTTGTGAATGCTGACAAGACCTGAGCAGCAATACCCTGCTCTTTATGGAGATAATAATTCGTCCAAGAAACACATGAAGACATGAAAACGATGATCTGTGCCAAGTTCTTTGTGCAACAATGCATCTCAATTCACGCTATGATATACATTCTCATGCAATTGAAAAATGACTGTTATGCATTGTAAATACTCAAATGACATTATCTCAAGTTTTGTTTGACCAAACTCTGATCAACGGCAATTAACGCGCAACACCCCGGACATTGTTGGACGAACGGCAAACAACAAAGCAACACCCCTGACTGATCCTATTTCGAATTAAGTCAATTCCAACCCCAATCGTTGCAAAATATCGTCTGTTTTGGAATATGCACATTGACAACTTCCAGGTAATACTTTGTATTTACCGATGTACGACTTCTTCAGTATTTTGTTATGAGTCGGCCATTACATGTATACCAAACGCGGACCTCGGAGAAGACACTGCAAAATGACAATCGCAACAAGTATAATGGAACAGCCAACGTGGAACAGCCATACTTTTCCACTCATTGATAACTAGCAATGTAAACATTTCCGCAGATTGTAAATAATGGACTGTTGTTCTTGACGGCTAATGAATTTGATTTTTTATTTCCAATGCGTTGTTCTTCTAGGATTTATTTCAAAACAGGCACATCGTTTCATTGACAGTTCAGGGAAGTACGTTTACGCCATTCATACAAATGTAAATAAAGGCATCGGTCTTCCATATTCATACATCTACACACAAAATTTTATGAATGGGAAATTCATTCTGTGATTAATTAACGAATTCGGGCACCATTTAAGTATTGGAAAGTTCGGGCAATCAAATTAATGTTCAATGAAAATAGACTATTGAGTGTCAGAGTTTTTTATGAGATCAGAAAGATGTGTACGAGGTTTCCTGAAAAGGATTCTTTTAGCATGGGTATGATCACTAATGTTTGATTGTGTGAGGTTGGTCACCTGGGTCGTAACATAGGATAGAATTCTATCCTTTGGATAGACACTAATCCAAAAAGATTGCCTTTCAATATTTAAGAACATCCTACATGCTTGTTTCAATTTCGTTTGTACAGTGAAACCTATCTAAACCGAATCCTGACTAAACCGAAACCCTGTCTAAGCCAAACATGATGTGAAGACCAATTGTTTCTTGAACCTTTGTAAACCAAACAACAAAATCTTTAGGCTCCATTTATACAGGTTTCACTGTATATTAGGTCTGTCAGTTTGTACAATTTTGTAACTTCTCAGTATATAATTTCAAACAAATATTTGAGCATCATAATCCTCTCGTGTCATGTTTCAGCTAAGGAAATTTTATTGTGAATTCTTGGGGACACATAATGAGACTTGCAGTCCCTACTGGTCAGGGACCAATGAAAAGCAAGAGTCCTGCATGGTACATTTTTTATGAATCGGAACCGATTCATCAAATCTATAAATGAACAAGATGTGTTTGTGAAACACTATGCCTCTCTTAGCAATCATGTCTACAATACAAAATTAATGCTAATACTGTGGAAGTACTTTTATTCGTGGACATCAATTTTCGTGGTTTTCATAAATATCACTATTTCATGGGTTCTTAAATTTGTGGTTTTAAATTTCATGAATTAAAACTTTGTGGAAAAATGCAATTCGTTGGGAACTTAATTTCGTGGTTTAAGCGAACCACGAAATCAACAAAAATTGGAACCCAACGAACAATAGTACTTTCACAGTAATTGCAATATTCACTAGAATTTAAGGTTTAATAAACATTTGTACTAAGCCCCATTAGATCTTTTCACATATCAAGCCTCTTGCAATTAAAAGCAAAATCTAGATTTTGACCAACCTCTATGACCTTGACCTTTGACCTGACCTTGGTGAAATTTGCATAATGGTTTGCAGCTTTATATGATCAATATACGGACCAAATATGAAGGTCCTATCACATCTGGTTGAAAAGATGTATACAGTGTTTTTTGCTGAAGTTTTCAATTTGCACTCATTGACCTAGACTTTTGAGTTGACCCAAATTTTTTTGGTAGTTTTGTTCTAAGCTCCATTAGATCTATTCACAAATGCAATATCAAGCCTCTAGCAATTGTTATTAAAGAGCTATAGCAAAATATAGATTTTGACCTTTTGACCTTGAACTTTGAACTGACCTTGGTGAATTTGCATAATAGTTTGCAGCTTTATATGGTCAATATACGGGCCAAATATGAAGGTCCTATCACATCTGGTTGAAAAGATATTGACAGTGTTTTTTTGTTAAAGTTTTCAATTTGCACTCATTGACCTAGACCTTTGAGTGGACCCAAATTTTTTGGTGGTTTTGTTCTAAGCTCCATTAGATCTATTCACAAATGCAATATCAAGCCTCTAGCAATTGTTACTAAAGAGCTATAGCAAAATATAGATTTTGACCTTTTGACCTATGACCTTGACCTTTGACCTGACCTTGGTGAAATTTGCATAATAGTGTTCATCTTTACATAATAAATACACATACAAATATGAAAGGCCTATCACATCTAGTTCAAAACTTACGGACATACAGACAGACTGGGCAAAAACAATATACCCCCTATCTAAAGATCTGCGGGCATAAAAAGATTATAGAACCAATTATCAATGAAGGGATATGGAGTAAATGCAAATGAGACAAAGTCTCTACAAATACATGGTAAATAAGCAATGGAACAACGCTTTTATTGTTGTTCTTCATCAATATCTGTTTGTTGTAATGGTCAGGGCAATAACAAGCTATTGTTTTATGAACCTATTAACCCTATCTCAAAATCCCCTAGATTTCTACTGCTAAAAATTTTATCAGGGACATTTAGTTTGCTTTCTTATAAAATAAATAGTTTTAAATGCTCTTCCTGTTGTACAAAATACAACAATCAATATTTCACATGTCAATTGCTGTACATGGTTTTACCTGAACTTCTTTCTTTGTACCAAGTTTTTCTATCCTTTCTAGAACCTCATCAAATGGCATCATGGGAAAAAGTCTGTGAGCCCAGTGCTCTAAATATCTCATGATGATTCTTAAATCTTGTGCCTGCAATTAAATTTTATAACAATTATTATCTTTACTAACCAAATAACTCAAGACTTTAATACCAATCAAAAGGTACATGTTTTAACCAATAACGCAGACATAAACTTCAATGTAAATAGATTGTGCTGAAAATGTAAGTCAAATTGACCTAATTTTGCCTGGATGTTGACCTATCACCAAAGATGCATGCACATGCAAGGTTAGATGAGCCTACCATCTACAGCAACTGAAATATAAATACAACCTAAAAATCAAGCCAAAAATATAGGTCATAGAGACCTATTTGGAAGGCTGAAAGTCAACCCAAGGCACACATTAGATGAACATTAAAATCTGAGCTTCAGTGAGAATTTTATATTTTCATCCCTTGAAGCCATTTCTACCAAGTTGTAAATGCTAAGAATTCCTTTCTCTCATTCTCTGTGATAATTTTGCTGACCACAAAAATAAAGCAGAAATGGACAAGAAAGGCCAAATACTGCTATTTAATATAGAATATCAATTAAATCAATTACTTAAATTTTGGACCATCAATAGGGGAAATCTATACAACAGAAGAAAAACATGTCTAAATTCTGAAATTACCGTATTCCTTGTATTAAGTGCCCCTGCTGCTATAAGCCCCCCTCACCCTTAATTTCGTTTGAAATCCTTAAGCACCCCCTCAAAATTCTGTGATTTCCATATTTATTACATATGTTTTCCGTCACTGGTTTGTTTTTATCAATTACACACGCGTAGGCATCCAAGTTTCCTGTTTTAAACAATCGAGTAATCAAGTTTCTTGTTTGCATTTCGGTTCAAAAAACTTATTCGCCTTATTCTTTTCTATTGTTTGTCAAAGATTTGGATAGTTGAACCTTTTTACATTGATTATATTGTGTACTGATGAAAGATCCAAGAATTTCCTTACAAGAGCTTGGTTTTGAAACATTAAATTTGTTCAACTTAATAAGCGCCACCCTTTTCAAATTTTCTAAGCGCTCGGGGTGCTTAATACGGTAGTAATATTTCCAAGTTTTTGAGTTTCTTCCTATCATGGACCACTTTAGGAGCAAATTTTTTTTTATGATTTTTGTTTAATCTAACCTAATGTGTATTTATGTAAAGTTTATTAATAATATCATACATCCTTCACAGAAAAGAACTTTAAACTGTTGGAATAAAGGGCTACGCCGAGCGCAGCATGATACGACCGCAGCATGTCGACCACTGAAATTTCAACAAAGGTAGTTTAAAGTGAATGTGGACACAGTAAAGAGCTCGACACAATAATTAGATGGACACAAAAAGAAGCTAGACACAGTTATTAGC
>MJUU01035070.1:242471-258616 GCA_002080025.1 Modiolus philippinarum
GGGAATGGACTTTAACCATTCTACCTAACCAAGTCACTCATGCATAAAATGTAGGTCAGAGACAGCATCCGAAGCATGCATTCCAGTCCTCAACCCAAAATGCATCATACTAGTACATACCAATATGGTTGATGTGGGGCATGTCAGTAAGCGGGAATGGACTTTAACCATTCTACCTAACCAAGTCACTCATGCGTAAAATGTAGGTCAGAGACAGCATCTGAAGCATGCATTGTTGTTGTCATCCCAAAATGCATCATACATACCAGTATGGTTGATGTGGGCCATGTCAGTATGCGGGAATGGACTTTAACCATTCTACCTAACCAAGTCGCTCATGCGTAAAATGTAGGTCAGAGACAGCATCCGAAGCATGCATTCCAGTTGTCTTCCCAAAATGCATCAGGCATACCAATATGGTTGATGTGGGGCATGTCAGTAAGCAGGAATGGACCTTAACCATTCTTCCTAACCGGACGCGGACGCCGATGCTAGGGGTATCACATAAGCCCCCCTCACTATCGTGAGGTGAGCTAAAAATGCATAAATTTTGAAAATTTTATGGAAAAAGGGCAATAACTCCAAGACGGGTTTTCGGATTTTACTCAAAATTGCAGGGCAGGTAAATCTTGCTATGCTGATCACTTTTACTTCTGTCAGATTTTTTATATCTGTAACGGTTTTTGAGTTATTTGCAAAAAACAGCAATTTACCCCTATGTTCTATTTTTAGTAACAGCAGCCATGTTGTTTGGTCTTCGGACTAATCGAACACAATTTTGAAACTGCATACCCTGGTGATGCTTCAGGCCAAGTTTGATTACAATTGGCCCAGCAGTTTCAGAGGAGAAGAATTTTGAAATTGTTGACGGACGGACGGACGGACGGACGGACGGACGGACGACAGACGCAAAGTGATGGCAAAAGCTCACATGGCCATTTAGGCCAGGTGAGCTAAAAATCAGAACTTTTTTATAAAATTTAATTAAATTGTTCAAGCAGTTTCAGAGAAGATTTTTGAATGCTATTTCCAAACTTAAGGGGCCTATGTTAATCTACGTTCCCTGCTGGCAGCTATTTAACATAAAACTTTGAAGAGGGTCACATAAGGACTATCATATCAAAATTCTACTGAAATTGTTCAAGCAGGTCAGAGGAGAAGATCTTTTTATGCATTTCCCACTGGGTCCAATGTTAAACTAAGCTTTGCTACTGGTGGCCATGTCGGAAGACGGATCAGCACCAAAGTAACAAGCTTGGTCAAAATCTCACAAGTTTCATTTATGCAATCTTTAAATTGAATCCATTCATTGGTTTTTCCATGATATCTTTGTATGCATTTCCCCTTAGGGTCCAATTCATTGCTGGCAGCCATGTTGGATGATGGATAAGAACTGAAGTAACAACACTTGGTCAGCTTCTCATAAGCAAAGTTCGGATTAAATCTATTAAGCAGTTCTCTAGCTTGAAGAAGATCTTTTGTTAAATTAAGTTCACAGCTGGTGACACTTGGTCAGCACCTGACAGGCATCATTCATGTCATGTTTGATTTAAATCCATTCAGCAGTTCTCTAGAAGATCTTTGTGTGCATTTCTCATAGGGTCCAATGCTGTTGGTCATGTAAGATGACAGATTGGCACAAAAGTAATAACACTTGGTCAGCACCTCATAAACATCATTCATGCCGAGTTTGGTTCAAATCCATTCAGTGGTTCTAAAGTAGAAGTTCTTTGTATGCATTTTCCCATAGGGTCCAATGTTAAAATTAAGATCCCCACTGGCGTCCATGTTGGATGATGGATCGGCACCAAAGTAACAACACTTGGTCAGCACCTCATAAGCATCATTCATGCCCAGTTTGGTTCAAATCCATTCAGTGGTTCTCAAGAAGAAGTTCTTTGTATGAATTTTCCCATTAGGTCAAATGGCAAACTTGAATGTGTTCAATTAAATATAGTCCTTAACATGCTGAACATTTTTGCAATTTAAACTTGACCTCTATCTCAAAGTGTTTTTGAACTATAGGACAAAAAGAAAAAAATCACGAAAAATTTGACCAATAAAGGACCACAACTCATACATAGGTACTTGGATTTTCTTCAAAATATCCATGTGGGTAGATCTTAACATGCTGAACATTTTTGCAATTTAAACTTAACCTCTATCTGTTATAGTTTTTTTAATAAAAAATTTAAAACTTCAAAATTTTGAAAATTTTACAGAAAAAGGGCAATAACTCTTAGCATTGGTAGATCTTCTCATGCTGATCATTTTTATCCCCATGTCAGATTTTTGATATCTGTAACGGTTTTTGAGTTATTTGGCAAAAACTGTAATTTACCCCTATGTTCTATTTTTTAGTAACGGTAGCCATGTTGTTTGACCTAAGACATACAAAATAACAAATTTGAAACTAGATACCCTAGTGTGATTCAGTTAAAGTTTGGTTCCATTTGACCCAGTGATTTCAGAGGAGAAGATTTTTGAAAGTGAGCTAATGACGGACGGACTGACGACGGACGCCAAGTGATGGCAATAGTTCACCTTGACATAGCCATCTGAAAATATTTTAGGTTTTTTTTCATACAGGGTCCTGGGAAATACCGTTAATGGATTTGACCTAAAACCACTTGACCATCCAGGTCCAAATATAGTAAGGTTCCTTAAAATACTTGCCATCCTCTGCATTTCCATCATTCACCATGTCTTCTCTATCTGGTAAATCTGGGAGAGGCCCTACTGAGGGAAAATCATCCTCAGCTGCTTCTTCTTCAAATACATCCTCCATATCCAAATTTACAGATTCCATCTTCTTATCTTTCAACAAACTGAAAAAAATTTTGATCCTTAAATATGAATGCATGTAACGTCTTATGATCAAACTATTGTACCTGTAGACACAGAAATTATAAATGTTATTTTATGAACATCTAATACAGAAACATAGAAAGCAGCCACAGCCTGCTAAGTTCACCTTGTTGCGCATCAATGTCATAAAGTTAACTTGTAAATAAACTCGATTGAACTATAATCAATCCTTTTAACAGATTCATTCATGCATAAAATGTAGGTTACAGACTGCATACAAAGCATTCACTGCAGCAATCATCCCAAAATGCATCATGCATATCAATATGGTTGATGTGGGACAAGTCAGTAAGCGGGAATGCACTTTAACCAGTCTACCTAACCAAGTTGCTCATGTATAAAATGTAGGTCACAGACAGCATCTGAAGCATGCATTGCTGTTGTCATCTCAAAATGTATCATACATACCAATATGGTTGATGTGGGACATGTCAGTAGGCGGGAATGGACTTCAACCATTCTATCTAACCAGGTATCTCATGCATAAAGTGTAGGTCACAGATAGCATCTGAAGCATGCATTGTTGTTATCTTAAAATGCATCATATGTACCAATATGGTTGAAGTGGGACTTCATAAGAGGAATGTACTTAAACTATTCTTCCTAACCGGACGTGGACACCGACACTGACACTAGGGATATACCATAAGCACCCCTTACTTCCTTACATGAGCTAATAAACTGCTGCACCAAGAGCGCATGATACGCCCGTCCACTGTCAACTCGAACTTTTTAACAATTATAAATATCAAATTAAACTCCAAGGGCCATAACTCTGCACGAAATCAACACACAGGAACCAAATTCCAACTTGATCTGTATCTCACCTAGATATATTTACATACCAAATATGAAATCAATATGTCAAGCGGTTACAGAAAAAACTGCAAAAACCTGTATTTTTCAAAATTTCACTAAGTCTAAGGGCAATAACTCAGTACAAAATCAACTGACCAGAACCAACTTTATTCTTGATTTCTATCTTACATAGATATATTCATATACCAAATATGAAATCAATATGTCAAGCGGTTACAGAAAAAAAACTCTGGAAACATATATTTTTCAAAATTTCCAAGGGCCATAACTCTATACAAAATCAACCGACCGGAACCAAACTCAAACTTGATCTGTATCTCACCTAGATATACTCATATACCCAATATGAAATCAATATGTCAAGCAGTTACAGAAAAAAAATCCGGAAACCTATATTTTTCAAAATTTCACTAAGTCCAAGTGCCATAACTCTGAACAAAATCAACCGACCGGAACCAAACTCGAACTTGATCTGTATCTCACCTAGATATACTCCTATACCAAATATGAAATCAATATGTCAAGCGATTACAGAAAAAACTCCAGAAACCAATATTTTTCAAAATTTCACTAAGTCCAAGGGCCATAACTCTGTACAAAATCATTCGACCGGAACCAAATTCGGACTTGATCTGTATCTCACCTAGATATACTCATATACCAAATATGAAATCATTATGTCGAGCGGTTAAAGAAAAAATCAGAAAGTTAACGGACGGACAGACAGAGGGTATACCATAATACGTCCATCTTTCGACGGGCGTATAAAAACACAATATTCTATGTGCTACAAATCCAAACTCGCTATGTAACATTTCTACATATTTGCCTGAATTTCTCACACCACCCTGCATTATCCACCTACATTACATTGCGTTATTGAATTCATTACAAGGTGCAAAATATCAAATAAAATGATGAACTAGAGCTGTCGACGAATGGCAGCCATTAATACCCCCACCCCCGCTACATGAACCCTGAATCAATATGGCAAGTGTAAATTTAAGTGTGTGTGGACACAATACAAGTATGGACAAAATGATATACCTACCCCCTTTTTTCCAGAAAATACTAAGAAGGTAAAGCCTTGCAGTAACTTCAGTATTTTTGTAATTGAAATTATGCTTTAGGCACAATCCAAGCTGGTCAACTTTCACACATGCAATTAGAATAAATATCTCCACTAGATGGTTTCTTTTTCAAATAACAATGCAACATAGTTTTACATTTAAGTTACAATATTATAGTGATACATGTCTTAAAGTACCTGAGGTGTAACTGCAATTGACAGAGGAGTTTTGTCAACTGCAGTTTACTTACCTAGATTTTCCGCAAACCTCAAAAATATTGGAATGATAAATTTACTTACCTGAAGAAATTCTTCACAGTAAATCAAATTGTTCAGTTACAATAGTTTTGATGAATTTATACAAACTGGAACTATTAAAGGAAAAAAGTGAAGTTAATCTTTAACTTTTACAACAATTTGGAAAAAATAAAAATTATTATCACATTTATTACAAAAAAGACTAATTTAATAAAATCTACATTATTTTCAAGACAATCACATTTTTTTTAATAAAAATTTAAAAGTCATACTTTTTGAAGGGAGATCACCAAGCAGAACATATTGCAACATTAATTAGCTCCTTTCCAAAATACTGTGTTTTTGGGATTAGTAAAAAAATTATTATATTAATTGGTGAATAATCTTTACTTAATTGTGTAATTGTATATCAAATAATGTATCGGATGCATGGATAAAAAATATTTGTAATGTTTTGTTTTATTTTTATCAAATACATGCAATACTGAACTATGAAATATACTTTTCTCATAAACCATTCCAGTTATTTTAAATTCACTAGATGCCTTCAATTGATTAAACTAATACAAAGGAGAAGAAATCTCCTGTGGTAAGAAAATTTTTTTTTTTTGGTTTGTATGAAGCTGATTTCTAGGTAAGTAACCTGCAAATTTCAGGAACTCCTCTGTCATTTGCAGTTAAACCTCGGGTATTCTAACACGTGTATGGCTGTAAAATGTTCATTTTTATAGGTACAAAGATCAAACATGTCTATAGCTGTTTTAATAAAGTGTTAATTCTTTTCCTGAATTGGAACTCTCTTGCTAAGTGGAGGTACAAACACTCTTCATGCTCTTGGTACTCACTTATACATTAATTACAGGATGGCTTTCAGTTGCCATCACTTGCATGATTAAATGACATTCATTGTAGCCAGTGAAAATGTTTAACTATATATGCTATAAATTCTTTACAAAGAAATCTTAAATGACAAAATTTGGAAATGAAGGACCATTATATCTGTAAAGTTAAATCAATATGCTTTTGAAGTTTAAAATATTTTCCAAATAACATGAAAAAGTCTCAATATTGAACTATTGGTGGCCCATTTTTTTTTTTAAATTGGCATATTAGGCAATGTTTAAAAATATTAGGTTGGCTGTAAAATGTCAAGTCTAGAACTTATTTTCCTGGATGCTGTAAAAAAAAAAACAAATTGGTGATCTTACCCTTCATATATCAGTATACCTGCACAGATTCTGGGGGTACTCCAATATTTAGTCCTCCTTAGTTGAAAGTACCGGTAGGTAAAAATGACTAGTTCTATGATAAATAGTTTTGTATTTTTTTTTTAATAATTACGTAATTTTCTCAATCAAAATGCTTCCCAGTAATATTTTAGTTGACAAAAATCCTCCGGCACTCTAATAAAATGAACATGTAGTTTCTAAGGCAAATAATATAACTGATTAGATAATATATACATGTATACTTCTTACTCTTTCATCAAAAAATAAATTCTGCAAAATAACTGACTACAAGTATTATTGACATACCGGTATATAGGAGGACAAATGGACACTTTCTAATCCGATTTGGAGTTATAAAGGATATTTAGATTAACAATAAGCTAATTTTGCTTAAAATAGAAATTTGAAGTACAAATGCACAACTAAACTATGTTAACAGAATATCCTGAAAGTTTGGCTGCAATCTGACTATACTGTTGATGGAGTTGCAGATTAAAACAGCAACAGATGACACAGAGACAAAACAAGATAAAATATATATTAATCCTCAACTGTACTACAAATCAGTGGTCACGATATGAGAAAATAAACATTTTTGTTCTTGCATAGGATATTTCAAGAATGTAAGAAATTAAGTTTTTTCTCAAGTTGAGCACAGCAAAATGAAAGGAAAAATGTAGAATTTCTTTCGCATGTGAAAGATTTTTTTTTTGTAATTCTTTCTTTTCAGAAAAAAAAACATTAGTGTTATAATAACAAAGTAAGTATATATTGAAGAAAAATACATATATAATCGTGTTAATGAATAGTAATATAATTTATTATATTTCAATTTGTATTGACAATTATATATATGATACAGTTGTGTGTTCAATCCTCAAGTGCAGCAGATATAATTCTCCATTTATTTTCTACAGCCTCTCTTCTTGCAACCGAGAAAAGGGAACTGGCCATCTTTTCAACTGATATTTCCTTTTTGATTTGTTCTTTAATAGATACTAAATTAGGTTTTAAGCATTTCAACTTACATGTATAAATGTAGTATTTGACAATCAAAAGAATATTGTCAATTGCCATGTTTGAATTTTCAGAAGTGCAACCAAATATAATTTCTACAGGATTAAATGGAAATTGAATACCTTTTTCAGAGAACCAGTTATGGAGAGAAAGCCAAATATTTTCAACTGTGTTGCATGTCCAAAAAAGATGTAAAATACTTTCTTTAAATTCACCACAGAAACTGCACAGTTCAGTTTCCTTTAACTTGCATTTAAATAAAAAGGAATTTGTTGCCATAATTCTGTGTATAATTTTGAACTGCAACATACTCAATCTGTTATTTTTAGAAACCTTAAAAGGAAGACCAAAAATATAGCTCCAATTATCAACCGAAAGATCTAGTTCTAACTCCCACTTATTTTTTATTTTTAGTGGTTCTTCTGCGTATCCTTGCACGAAATTGCTGTAAATCAATTTGCAAATTTTTGGATTTAATTTTATCTTGTTTAACATGTCATCTTCATGTGAAAGATTATAAGAATCTAACACCAGGGGGAGGGTCAGACAGAAAAATCTCAGACACCCAAGGGTAAGATTTCAAGTACTCGGACGAAGCTTGCTGAGTCTGAGACGCTAGAAATCTTACCCGAGGGTGTCTGAGATTTTTCTGTCTGACCCTCTCACTGGTGTAAGATTATTTTTCTCCCCCTCAGCATCTAAAAAATTAAACAAATCATCATTGAAACGCCATTGTTGACATCAGAGAATTACTTCCATTTTTAAAACGTCATAAATCATGGAGCACACATCCGAGTCCAGGGTTATTTCAGTGTCGGCGATTTAGGCATTTATGATTTGTTTTAATTCAAATTTTGCCGTTTTAAAGTAGTTAATATATTAATATATTAATTTATACTTTTAATTATATACTTTCGATTCATGTGCACTAAAATGTGTATATTATGATATAAAAACTGGCGGGAATATATGTGTGTAGCTTGTCTTACACCCCGTGTAAGACAGAAAAATCTTGCACTGCGAAATCAATGGATTCCCTTGTCCGAGGTGGAAGAAATCCCAATCTTTAATTTATTTTGAAGAAATGCTGACATATTTCTCCAGTAAAATACAAATAGAAATGTCTAGGAACCTATTCTGTGAAAGTAAAGTTATTGCTATTTGCTGTTCATTGTGACGTCAGGTGTATTACTTCATTTAGTTGTGGTTATGATTGTTGTATCTCAAACATTGATACTTCTGGTTGGTCATTTACCCTTGGAAGATGCAAGTCACATGCACTGATCTTCCACTGAAAACAATTATTTATGGTGGAATGGAAGAACCTGATGCTCCTTTAGTTTTTATATACAATGGGTAAAGAGAATAAGACAACCCACTTGTGTGTTTGTGGAAGTTTAAATGTGGGTGAACATGAAGAAATAGAAGCACCCTTAAAGTGGTCCCTAGTTCATATGACTACCAAATCAATCTACAGTCATTGTATAAATATATCCTTAAAATTTTAATTTGATAAAATATCAATGAGGCCAAACCAATTTAGTTCTGTGTTTCGCATCAACTTTATTTTTGAAATGAAGGAGGGTATGAGGCAAACAAACAAATAAGGTATGAGGCAAATAAACAAATTTATAACAAAACATAAATCATAACAAGAATTTTTGAAAATAACACTTTGATGTGACCAGTGTTCATTTAAAGTCAGATTTGAGTGTCCAACTGAATCTAGTAATGATATTTTTTTTCCAATATTTCTCAATTGAGAGTCCAATTGAATCTAGTAATGATATTTTTTCCCAATATTTCTCAATTTTCCCCATTTCAGTTGAAGTCGGTCCTTTTAAACCATTTACTATAAGATTATATGCTTGTCTCTCATCAAAGTACCGAGACATTTAAAGGAAAACTCAATAAAGGGCTACGCCGAGCGCAGCATGATACGACCGCAGCATGTCGTCCACTGAAATCTGAAAAAGTGTAATTTAAAGCGAGTATGGACAAACAAAAGAGCTTGACACAATAATTAGAAGGACGCAATAAGGAGATTGACCCAGAAATTAGCTGGACACAAACTAGGGAAAATAAAAATTAGCCCTTATGACTCCTTATGATTCCTCTTTGACCCTTTATAGCGCAGAAACGGTAAGAGCTACGCCCAATCCATTGACATACTGCTGAAAGCTTATATCAAGAGGAATCCAAAGAAAAAAGACCATCAAAATGCGATGAAAAATAAAAATTTTAGGTAATCTGCAAATTTGCAGTTTTGGCCCCTGTGAACCCTTATAGCACGGAAACAGTAAGAGCTAAGCAAAATCCGTTGACATACTACTGAAAGCTTACATCAAGTGGAATCCAAAGAAAAAAATCCCATCAAAATCCGATGAAAAATAAAAATTTTAGGTTATCTGTAAATTTATGATTTTGGCCCCCTTTGGCCCCTCATAGCTGGGTAAGGAAACAAGTTACCAAAAATCTAATAGTAGAGCGCTATGTAAATTTTTCATAAGGAATCCTTTGAAAAAAATTGCATCAAAATCGGACTAAAAATAAAAAAATTAAATTTTTGAAATTCGCCCCTTTTGGGCCCCATTTATCTCGTGAACGGTACATGCCACGTGAAATCTGTTGGCTTACTCCAGATTGGAAATTTTCTAAGGAGTTTACTGAAAGAAACCCCATCAAAATCCAACAAATAATAAAGATTCTACAGTCAAATATGTGAAAACACCTAATTTAACCCCTTTTGGCCCCTTATTTTAAAACGGGTGGGGCCACAATGACCAAAACTTACCCAAGCATTCCTTTTGTGCCAAGGAACATTGTGTAAAAATTTCACAAGGATTGATCATCTGGAACTTAAGTTATTGGCCAAAAACAAAAGTGTCTACAGACGACGACGACAACGACAACGACGACGACGACGACGACAACGACGACGACGACAGCACCATACCATTATACGACCGCAAAAATTTTTGCGGTCGTATAAAAACTACATGAAAATGCAAAACAGGTTGGCCTCAAAATAATCACCAGAAAGACTAAAGTAATGAGACAGAACACCACCATAAAAGATTTGGTCAAAATAGATGACCAACAAATAGAAGATGTTGGGACTTTCACATACCTGGGGGGCATGTAACATCGGAGGAAGTTGTAACCTAGATATCAAAAGCAGATTAGAAAAAGCTAGACAACAATTCCAGCGTTTAAAGATTTGGAAAACATCAAACAAAGACATGAAAGATATGACTGTTTAACAGCTTGGTTATATCAGTACTTACCTACGGAAGTGAAACCTGGAAAACAACAGAGAGAGACGAGAAAAAGCTTGATACATTTCAAAACAGACGCCTAAGAAGTATACTCAAAGTCAGATGGCCGGAAAAAATAACAAATAAAGAACTACATCAAAGAACAAGAACAACAAACATCAGTTCAACAATTATGCTGAGAAAATGGAAATGGATTGGGCATATCCTCCGATTTGACAACAGTAAGAGGATATGCACAACAGCCCTAACATGGCATCCAGAGGTCAGAAGGAAAGTCGGACGGCCTAAAACTACCTGAAGGAGAACAATAGAACAAGAGAGAGACCAACTGGGATGGAAGACTTGGGCACAGGCAAGAGTGGCAGCAAGAGACCAGATAAACTGGAGGCAGTGTATCAGGCCCTTTTGTGCCAGCGGGCACGAAGAGGATAGGTGAGGTGAGGTGTCTCCTAATTCATCATTAAACTATCATTTTAACTGCAAAAAACGAAAAATATCTCGTTTGATTTATTAAAAAATCATACATTTTCAATGCCCAACATAGAAATCAGTGTTCTCGGTAGACATAAAACGTCTGGCGCAATGCCAGCCCTTTTTCTTGTGACGCCAGTGCCGTTTTGCTCGAATTTCTGATGTAAAATCACTGGGAAAACTGCCCATAAATGTACCTTGTCAAACTGAAAATTAGCCTTCATATCCGGTTATTGATTTTATGTCAATCAACACAGGTAGCTTTGTGACAGGTAAACAAGTTAATTAGAGTGATAAATTAAGGCTGATTTGGGCAGTTATTAGGACAGGTGTTGTTTATTTAGCAATCAGCAAACATTTACAATGATTACCAGAAATCAACATATGACCATTTTTGGAAAACTTCATTTATTACCTCCCTTGCATAATTCTCCTTTTTACAAATTTTGGCTATAAGATTTTATTCTTTACTACGAAATATGCCAATTTCACAGAATGTTCTGCAAATTTTCTAAATAATTGCCTGAAATAATATATGTGGCTATTTTTACATACTTTTTTGTATATTTGAACTTAAAAATAAATTATAATACTTATTCAGTCAACTAATCTATTGAATATTTATTTTTCCACCCTACCAATTTCCTCACTTACCATTTCATGACAATATTGTTTAAGAATCTGTGGAATACTTGATGATTCATAGGACTGTCCAGGACAATGTGAAAAGAAGGTCAACTAGACATCGGAGAGATGGCAGCCATCTCTAAGAGCCCCGCTGTATATAAGTGCAAATTTAAGTGTGTGTGGACACAATTCAGCTGTGGACACAGTACAAGTGTGGACACAACACAGGTATGGACACAATTCATTCATCAAGATATAAACAGTATGTAATATCCAAAAGCAATAATCTGACCTTGAAGACAAAGGTCAAGGTCAAAGGTCACCAACATGGTTCATGACATATCGTCTTCAACATGTTCAAATAATCTATCTACATATAAAATATAAAAAGCCTATCTCAAAAGACATAACAGTTATAGCCCGGACACGACTTGTTATTCGAAAAGCAAAAATCTGACCTTGAAGACAAAGGTGAAGGTCAAAGGTCACAACTCATGGTCCATGACAAATCATCTTGAAGTGATCTATCAACATGCATAATTTAAAGAGCCTATCTCTAAAGACAAAAAAGATATAGCCTGCACAGGACTCGTCATTAGAAAAGCAAAAATCTGACCCTTAAGACAAAGGTCAAGGTCAAAGGTCACCAATCATGGTTCATGACACATCGTCTTGAAGTGATCTATCTACATGCAAATTATCAAAAGCCTATCTCAAAAGACAAAAAAGATATAGCCCGGACACGACCTGTCACTAGAAAAGCAAAAATCTGACCTTGAAGACAAAGGTCAAGGTCAAAGGTCACCAATCATGGTTCATGACACATCGTCTTGAAGTGATCTATCTACATGCAAAATATCAAAAGCCTATCTCGAAAGACAAAGAAGATATAGCCCAGACACGACTTTGTCACTAGAAAAGCAAAAATCTGACCTTGAAGACAAAGGTCAAGGTCAAAGGTCACAATTCATTGTTCATGACACATTGTCTTGAAGTGATCTATCTACATGCAAAATATCAAAAGCCTATCTCAAAAGACAAAAGAATTATAGCCCGGACACGACTTTGTTACGGACGGACGGATGGACGGACAGACGGACGAACGGACAGAGCGATTACTATAGGGCATCTGCCACATAGTGGTGGGGCCCTAATTAAACAGTACCAAACCATCTCAGCAGTTCAATGCTTCAATACTTATGCATACATTCAACTGTATGTTTCTTTTATAGTACATTTGTGTATCTATAAAAGTTTTACAATACCTTTCATTTTAGCTACATGTATGTGTTTTATATTCAGAAAGTAAACCTTCCATGAAGCCCTTTAGAAAACAGGATTTACGTATCAAAGTGCCTTTTGTCTGATTTGATTTACGCAGTAAAGTGCCCTTTTTACAATTGGCGCCATGCCCTTTTCAAATCCTGGCTAGAACACTGGAAATTACTTGTCTTGGCCTAAATGCACTGCAATTTCCAGCGCTTAATAAATTGAAGAAACAATGGATTTTCAAAAAAAAAAAATATATAGCCATGAAAATGCCCCATTGATAACTGTGTACTTCGTCTTAAAATTGATTATTTTGTCCTATAAGTTCAACTAGGTACCATCTATACATATATACTGATGGTACCTTGTTGCACTAATCATGCTAATGGGCAGATTTATTTGCACTCACATGGAGAAATCCCCTGTAGGCCTTGCATATCTAAGGCTGGTACAAATTAATCTTATTTTTAGACAATATATATTGTTCAAGTATTGTCTATGTAACTACCATTAGACATAAGATAAACAATAAAATGGTAAAAAGAAATGAAAAAGATATGAAAAATAAGATTCCTACAAAAAGCTATGAAAAAGTTAGCATTCATGCTTAAAACTATGAATGTTCAAAATAGGAAATAATTTTAATTGGCAATTCCTGGCACTGGTAAGGGTTAAACCAATTCCCTGTACCATTCTAGAGTTTTGCTGTCATATGTCCAGTGCTGGCCCAATGTAATTTACCCTTTTGAATTAATATTTCAATATGAAAATACCACTTGCCTCATACAATTAATTAAATAGAAAATCATAAGATAATCTTTATACTAAATAGTGTAAATCTATTTGAGAAATATGAACTAGTAACCAAATGAAAATCCAACTCACCATTGCAGTAAAGTTGATTTAGAATCCATCAATATTTCATTACATTAGAAAATCAATGGTCATGCTACAGGCATACATGTACAGCTATATATAATCAGCTTATTGACCAATGGTCAAGCTTATGACAAGTATGTTATGGATTAAATCAATACACAGGTGAAGATCACAATGACATGTACTTAAATAACTGACCAAGATCCAGGTCAATCAAGGTCAACTTATTATATAATATGTAAATATATATATGATCCAGGTTTCAAAACAGAGTATATTGCCAATTTTTATCTTTTTCATTTAAACAGTAACATGAGAAATATTTTAACTTTTACCAAATATTTTTATTAAGTATTTAAAGAATATCAAAGTGTATTGCGAAAAGTGAATAACTTATCTTTTCTTTCACTGAAACCAATTTTTTTCACCCAAAATTTATTATGAACCACTCTGGTTTCAATAAAATTTTACCAGTAAGTTAAATATTGAAATTTGTGTATTCAAGAAAAAAATTGTGATGTTAGAGTTGAGCTCAAATATGAATTACTTGAAGAAAAATAAAAGAAGACTTACCGGTAATTAAATGTACATAATCTGATAATTATCAAATCAAATCAAATTCTTTGTTTGAAGTAAATTTGAATATTATGAAGAAATAGATAGCTTTTTTTGCAAAAAATATGGTTAATTGGGTGCATTTCATTTGCACAAATTTCCAAATGATCGTACACTTTATTCACAGACAGCATCAAAGGTCATCCAAAAATGCATCATACATATTACTCAAATTTATTGAACAGGTTGGGCTTGGCCTAATTTTCTCTGTCTTGTAGGTAATAAAAACATGAATAAGCCCGATATAATTGACCTGTGACCATTCAGGTCAATTAAAAAGAGTATTACCAATATGGTTGATGTTATACATGTCAGCAAGTAGGTTCTACTATAACCATTCTACCTAAGTAAGTAACTCATGCATAAAATATAGGTCACAGATAGCAACTGAAGCATGCCGGAATGGACTTGAACTATTCTACCTAATCACATAGCTAATGTGTAAAATGTTGGCCAAAATGCATCATTCTTACCAATATTGTTGATGTGAGTCATGTCATTAAGTGGGAATTGGCTCAAGACTCTACAAGACACATCTTCTGACCAAAGATTTATTGATGTGCCATATGAAGTATCTCAGATATGAACCTTAAAGCAAACTATAACCTGAGTTATTATCCCCCCCGCTTAGCGAAAGCGGGGGGATTATGTAATGCAGTCCGTCCGTATGTACGTACGTTCATACGTACGTACCTTTGTAATGCTCCCCGATAGCTCTGGAACTTTAAGAGATACAAATTTGAAACTCGGCACCATACTAGAGTATGATCAGAAGTAGCGCACTATGGATTCGGAATTTAGATCAAACTCCCTAGGGGCAAATTATGGGCGAAAACGAATTTTTGCGATATCCAATAATTGAAGAAATTTCGAAGGCTATTTGGGCTAGAAAGTTGAAACTCGGATATGGACTCACATATTATGTAGCAACTCCACAGAGGGTGTCGAAACTTTGGTATGACCCCTCAGGGCATGGCCTCTAGGGGGTCCAAAAAACGAAAAAATTGATTCCGCTGTAACTCCTCTTACACCTTAAATTGCAGGAACCTTGTAATAAGGGTATAAGTAACACTATAAAAGTTGTCTGTGCCGAAGGTTTCTGAATTTTGAAATTTGCCCTCAGGGCGGAAAAATGAGCGAAAATGTATTTCGAGATATCCAGTAATAAGCGAAATCTTCTGAAGTATTCATGTTTGGAAGCTGAAACTTTGTAAGCAAGTTAGATTATATGCATCTCATTTACGGATGATAGCGGACTTTTGGTATGACCCCTGGGGGCATGCCCTTAAGGGGCTAAAAAATGTTAAACAATTAGTACTCATCAGAACGACTGGAACTCTATGTATAATTTCGATTTTGTGTTTTATATTTTCATGAGGAATTATTGGAATTGCTCTTTGGATACGTTCTAAGCTTTTGGAATTAAGACCCTGGTGCCAAATTTGGTAAATTTCCTGAAAATGTCAAAGACTAATAATTTTTGAAATTTCAATATGAAGATTTATAATAAAGCAATATTTTAATGTCATCAGCTGGTATGAACACTAGGATTCCAAAAATATGATTCTAATTTTGGTAAATTTCCTGAAACTCTCAAAGAGCAATTATTTTTTGGAATATTACCTACCAACCATATCTTTTCTGATGCCTTATAGTTTTAATTATCATTTTCAATGGTCAGATTGCAAAAAACCTTGATTCTAATTTTGGTAAAGTTCCTGAAACTCTCAAAGACCCATTATTTTT
>MJUU01035071.1:0-26491 GCA_002080025.1 Modiolus philippinarum
GTTTTTATACTATAGGGAAACGGGACAGATAAAGGGGAGGTTTGGATACCCATAAACCGGTTTAACCCTACCGTTGGCTTTTGCTGGTGCCGGTACAAAGTCCGGCTGTCCCGAGCTCCTATCGTTGTCTACGTTTGTCTCTTGTCTTATACATGTTTTTCTTGTGTAGTTCCCTTGCAAATTGTTGCATGTAGTTATAGTTTTCAGACATTGTAGTTGTTTCCTGTTATCCATTTTTTAACAATTAGTTTTACAATATATTTGTAGAGACCTTGTCTTATTTGCTTTAATTCCATATCCCTTCATTGTTAATTTTGAAATTAATTTTGTTCTAGGAGAAGTATTTAAAAGACTAACTTTGTACCCTCCAGTTATTTTTAACGGATAGAAATTTCATATTTGTTATGCGACTTGCTTAGAATGTCAACTCCCTGAAGGTTCATTTTGGGTCTTGGTAATGTCACGAAATACATGATATAATAAAAAAAATCCTCTTTTTTCTCTTCTATTTTTCTCTTTTTCTTTTCTGTTAAAGTTCAATAATACATGACTATACACTTACAGTAGTCATGAAGGTTTGAATGGATGAATCCATTTTCTTTTTCATCTGCGATATCAACTAACCAACCACCCTTTCGTCTACAGTCTTCCTGTAATTATGAGATAAAGTTTTATTGTTTACATGCTGAAACACTGTTTTCAGATTATTGCTTTCCGTAGACTGAACAATTTTTTGGGAGGTTTGGGTACTCATAAACCGGTTTAACCCTACCACTGGCTTTTGCTAGTGCCGGTACCAAGTCCGGCTATCCCGAGTTCGTATCGTTATTTATGTCTGTCTCTTGTTTTCATTATTGCTTTTCTGGTGCAGTTTGCTTGTAAATTGTGGCATGTGATTGTAGTTCCTGGCCATTGTAGGTGTTTGCTGTTATCCTGTTTTTTGTAATTCAAATTCTGCTAAAAAGTAAATTCAGAAATTGCAGATTCACTGCTTATTTGAAATTTGCGGACGGCAAGCGAATTCCAAAGTAAAAAGGTAGAAACGTAAAGTGTAGAATCATAGATCCACAAACACAATTTATAACACAAATAAAAACAACGCAAATAAGAAAAACAAAAATGAACAAGAACGCCAGAGAACAAAAGTACCAGAAGTGTAAGAATCGGCCGCACACATTGCCAATTAATTAAATACGATAGTTTAACAAAGAAAGAACATTAGGTTAAAGAAAATTATAGAGAAACAGTCTGTAAAAAAATAAAAGTTTCATAAAAAAGAACATGCGATTCTTTTTTTTTAATGCATTGAAATTGTTATAAAAAGCATGCGATTCCGTTGACAAGCCAAATTCGCTTAATCAGGTAATATTAATCTAGTCAACAAACCAGAATAGTTGGTAATGTAAAAAAAAAGGTTTCTAGCAAAAATGCCGAAATGTTATCATTTTCCCGTAATTAGAAATATATGAAAAAGAAAGGAAATGGGGTAAATGTCAATGAGACAACATCCCATCTCCAGGTTAAAACGACCCAAAACATATATTGGAATTAGCCACAACTATACTTGACAAGATGTATTGTGTTTACCTCCGCATCTCCCCAGTCCAAAAAATCGTCCACAAATAGGTAACATGAATCTCTAAAGGACTTCCAGTCTCCATCGCAAGTCCCATCAGCTGTGAATGTGTAAAAATAAAAAAAAAATATTAATAACAAATAATAATAATGAAGTGCAATGGGTATCTCCTGTCTTTTTTTTTAAATAAAAAAGACAGTCTACATCGGGCACATGTTGGGGTCGATAAAGTGGTTTATTTTGTAGCTAAATATTGAAATGGAAAGTAATGGCCCTTCAGTGAAGATCAAATCAAAACATTTAAAAACGCTAAGGGTATAAAGACTGATAGAGAACAAATAACCAATAAGATCTAAATGGAAGTCAAAATCATTGAAGAACAGAGCTTTGTACGGGTACTATCGACAGTCGGCGTATAACTGTATATCTTTTATTTTTTTTAAATTCAACTCGTATTTAAACTGTTCATCATCAGTAAAAGTTATGGGTAAAGGTATTGTATGTTAGTCGGGATTCGAGTTCTTATTCCCTGTCTGTGTTTTATATCCTCTGAGCCGTCAGGTAAAGGGGATATAGAGCACAGACAGGGAATATTAACCTGTATCCCCTTAGTGATATAAAACACAAACAGGGAATATGAACACGTATCCCCTGAGAAGCCCGAATAACTATTATACTCTGCTAGAAGTGCTAAAATTTTTCTTTTAAAGGCTTTTTAAATTGCAATATTGCTACCACAGGGATACAATCTCACATCCCCTTTCAATTAAGGTAACCAATTAAATTGCAGGTTTCACCTGGATATTTCACTTAAGTAGAATATATGAAGATAACTTTTTTCTTTTCCTTAAGAATAATAAATTCCTACATATTTAGTTTTTGTTTTGAATGATTAACAATAAATGATTGTTTATACTTATTTTTCATTACAAGTTCCAATGATAGAGAGTTTGAATTTTACAGGCTGCGTCTATATTGTCTGAATTATTCTTTTTAACAATAACAAATGCCTGTTCATTCAAACAACGGCAGTAGATACCGAAGGAACAAAGGGGTGAAATTCACAAAAATCGAAGTCAAAAGACAGGGCAAAAACCAGAACACAGAAAACAATGACGTTAGACAAAAAAAACAATGACGCCAGACAGACACAAAGCACAGAACCAGAAACCACAACATTCAGAACAAAGGCACTCACAGTGTGAACTCCAGTGAAACTGAGAGTGACATCAGGTGCTCCGGAAGGGTAAGCATGTCCTGCTCTGTTAACAGCACCCTTCACATTATGAATTGGAATTTGGAATACATTTAGATGAAAAAAAATCATTTGTTTAGTTATACTACCAACTTGAAACATTCCATAGGAAATATTGAAAGTCTACAATATAATATCATGCATTGACAAAATGAACACAAAAATGGTCACAAGGGTTACTGAGTATAGCTTTAAAACAAATTACAAAATGGTCGAAAGTAGTCATGTCTCGAAAATGTCTATAAGGAAAATAGTCTTTGAGTGTCACAAGGCTCTGGGTGTCCAAAGGTGCGTGGAAAATGGTAGATTGATAAATCATGATACCATCTGGATTCTCAGAGAGTGTGTAATTACTATCTGATTCGTATGTTATTGTCCATGTAGTACAGAAAAAATTGAATAAGTTGTATTTTTTCATACGTCAACTAACCTTTACTCACTCGAAGCGACAGGAAAATTATGTTATACACTAATTCGTGTATATGTCTGTCCATTGTCTGTAGGTCCATTCGACCCCAAACGTTTTCGATCAATCACCTTGTCTTCAAACTTATTAAATAAGTTTTTGACTACAAAGCTAATATCAAGTTCGATTTCAGGTTTAGGGATGAAGAACAATAAAAGCGTTGTTCTTTTGCTTGATTATACCATGGATTTATGGCATATACATTTACACCATATCTTTCATTGTTTATTTTTTTCTTTCCTGTAGTGTGGAGTAAGTAAAAAGCTTCCCCTTGCAGAGTAACGTATGTTCTCTAAATATTTCAGTTATGGTGTACTTGGTCTTGAGAGAATATATTATCATGCTTTCAAAATTTGGCATTAAATTTTTCAATTTCCAAATGTTATTATTTTTTGATATTGCCCACATCCCACTTTTTTATAATGTCAAGTTTTCTTACAATCGCCATGTGTTTGTCTTTATGTTGCAATTATTCATTAGCGTTGCACGATATTGCTTTTGTGTCAACGGATGACAGTGATTGCAATAGCACTTTGCCAGTTAATTTTATGTTTGTTGATATCCTGCATCCATGGGTTAAAAAAACTATGAATTATGTTCAACACTTAGCAATGAATTCCTCTCAAACCGGTGTTGAGGCCGTCTTAGACATACTATAAAATATGAGCAAAGATCATACTTGAACGCTTCATGGTGACTTCAAGATGAAGAACAACAGTAAACGCGTTGTTTGGTTCTAACATGTATTTGAATACACTTTGTCTCATATTCCTTTCATTGTTTGTTTATGAAAGTATTTCTCTGGTCGCGTTCTCGAAACGATCTTAAGTATGAGATATGCCGTAAGACGATCTTATGACACTTCTTTATTTATACCTAGTCCTGTTCTTGAAGGTCTCGTAACTTATGGTATTCGCATTTTTCTTGTAAGCCTTAGGACATCTAAATAAATGTCTCATCCCATCTGAATCCTAATACGCATTTTATTCCAATGACGCATGGATAAATAAACACTATACGATGACATCTCAAACTCAGTTATTTCAAATCAAGTGTAAAAAAATCAATGCTTTTTCAATATTTTTTTTTACATTTTGGTTTTTTATTGCACGTATTAAATCATACACATGTTTATAAATAAAATTAGCAAAAAGTAATGTTTCCTCATTTGATAAATATTTTTAAAAATATGTTTAGGACGTCCTTAACCTAAGATGCTTATGAGATGGCTTGGAAACATAACTTTGGAGTCTCGAGAACAGCAATTATGGAGTAATGGTCATTGAAACTTGGAAATTTTGGAAATTTTTGGACTTCCAACCAAAAACATTAGAACGAAAGTGAATGCAGTCTTCAGCCTTGGTAAGTACGCCTTGTGCGAAGTTTGATCAGGGATTTGGAGCTGAAAAAGTTTCAGAATTGACATTTGGGAAAATATGCAAAATGTGTAATAGTATGCTATGCACCATTAATATTCAAATATTGTGTAATAATTTGGTATGTTTTAAATCCTTGTTTCAATTATGATTGTACATGTTTGTGAGCAGGTCACGCGTAGCTCTTTTTGAATTCTGCATGTTTGTACAGTATTGAAGTGTTAAATACCAATTTGTCGAGTTAGTTTGAGTTCAATCAATCGTTTTCTTGAATGCATTAAAATTTGTTTGCTATTCTTATTATCTAAAAAACTTCATTGTCGACGGTAGGGAAGAGTAAAAGGTAATAATTACGAAAGCCGGAAGGGGACTTCCGAGTTCCGACTTCTTACTTGTTACTTCGATGTTGCAATCCGGAAAGGTAGCCTTTCCGGATTGCAACATCGACTTTGGTATTTAATTTTGTCAATTTTGTTAGGACTGAAAGTTTCACAGTTTATGACCTATCGCGAAATCAATAAAAATTGATTGATAGCTTAAATGGTGTTAGACCTTCTACTAGCAATATTTGAACTATAATTCAAGACGATAACAATCAATTTGGGAACAGAGAAACACTGGGGAGGGAATAATTTTGAATACCACTGAATAAAGGGGTTGAGGGGCAGGGGTTAGCCTTACCCCCGTTACCTACTTCTTGAGCGTCAAAGGTCTTGTGTTTTTGTATTATCTGGGTCCTGAAGAACCAATCGTGCATGTCATCAATCTTATAGATTTGTGGCTTTCACGTTAAAAATTCTATGAAGTCACGCATCACGCCTATTATAAAGGGGTATTTTTCACGATTACCGCTGAAAAAAAAAGCCCGGACACCTTCAGGACCCCCTTTTATGTCTTAGATAACAACAGTTTAGAGTGTGCATTTTGAAATATAAACGTATTCAATTGAAAGAAAACTTCATATATAGGTATTCGTATTCAATTTTACAATAGTCCTTGGAAGATAAATTCTTGCAATCGGAAAAGATTGATTTTGTTTTGTTCATCCCCTTTTAATACAACCCCTTCGAGACGATATAGGTTGTATGGTGGAACTTAATTCATCAAGGTAAGAGTGATAAGATTGGGAGGAAAATCTTATCACCCAATCCAGAAAATCAAGGAAGTGGATGCATTTGCTGGATTTTAACTCAGAGCGGTGTCAATACATCCTTAAATCTTCCCCATTCTAGAATATTATGACTTGCAATTGTTTATTTCAAGGGATGAACGATACAGTTTTAATGATCAGAGTTTGGAGCTCATTCCCTGCTTCACATGTTGTTATATAAATATATTTCACAATATTTCCATCTTCTAGTACTTCTTACTTCTAACTTCTTACTCCTACTGCTAATCTCTTACTTCTAATTTTTTACTTCTAACTTCTAAGTTCTTACTTCGATGTTGCAATCCGGAAAGGCTACGCAACACTGACGCCGGTATTAATAGTGTCAATGTTAGGACTGAAGTTTCATTATATTATTCCTCTAGTTTATGACTAATATGCAAAGGCAATAAAAACTGATTGATGGATCGAATGGCGTTGAACGTCCTAAGACGAGAACAGATTTATCAACGTGATTAGATTAATGATGAAGGGCGAGTCAGCCCTGCAATCCGTCACCTGTATACTATGGGACTGTTGCAAGGATTCCTTAACGTGAACGGTAGTATATATTTGTGTGTAATAAGCGATGTGTTTTATTTGTATCATGTCCAATAAAAACAACGGGTAAAGGTGTGCATTAACCTTTAACACATAGATTCATTTTTAGTTGATTTAGATACATGCAGTTTCCAAGTTTTATGGATAATATTATTTTAGAGAAGAGTACTGAAAGTGCCTCACATTCGCTTTAGAATTTTCAAAAATCAGCATTAAAATCTACCCCTACTGGAATACTAGGCAAGTAAAGGGATGCACCATAAATTTTAAGGATAAGAGTTGGGTGTTCATTCCCTAGGATCTACATACTCAGTGTCGTATATCTTTCAAAATATTTCTAACATCTTACTTCTTACTTCTAACTTCTTACTTCATACTTCGATGTTGCAATCCGGAAAGGTAGCCTTAACGGATTGCAACACTGACTTCGGTATTAATATTATCAATGATCGGACTGAGGTTTCATTCTATTATTCCTCTAGTTTATGACTAATTGCAAAAGCAATAAAAATTGATTGATGGATCGAATGGCGTTTAACGTCCTAATTTCAACATATCAGCCAAAATCAAAGACGAGAACAGGTTTATCAAGACATCAGGGTGAAGGGGGAGTCAGCCTCGCAACCCATTAACCTACATACTACGGAACTGTTGCTAGGATTCTTTAACATGAACGGTCTTGTATGTTTGTATGTAATAAGCGATGTGTTTTATTTGCATTATGTCTAATAAAAATGGTGGGTAAAGGTTTGCATTTAGAAATATAAACTTATTCAATTTTCAAAAACAAATTGTAGATACAGAAAATCGTGTTCAGCTTGCATTGGCCCCAACTCTTTAATCCTGGAACAGAGTTTTAATTAATCTTTTTTAGCTCACCTGACCCATCCGTCCGTTCATTGTTCACATTTTGATCATCTCCGCTGAAACCAATTAAACAATTCAAAGAAACTTTACAGGAATAATCGGTATGGAAGGTGATTAACAAACACTGCTCATTCCGTTCTGATCCAACACAAAACATACCTGCCAGCGAGGAACATAGTTTAACATTGGATCCTATTTGAAAAACATCATTGTCGTCATCTTCAAAGAACTTATGGAAGCAAATTCAACCAAACTGTACTGGAATGATGTCGTATGGATATATGGAAGTTCCTTTTCAAATGTAAAAGGATTGCACATTTCGTTCCGATCTGACAAAAAACATGGCCGCCAGTGCGGAACATAGTCATGCAAAGAAATCACTACACTTCTACAATCAAAGGCCCCCTCTAAATTGCCACGATTAGGACAGAACGTTGCCATGGAAACATAAATTTTCGGAACAATTACAAACCCGCGTTTTCCCAAATTGATTTTGCATTCAAAAATCTGTTCTCGTCTTGAATTAAAGTTGAAATATTGCTGTTGGGCGTTAGAAACCATTTAATCGGTTGGTCAATTTTTCTTGCTTTCGCTAAGTCCTATTAAGCTAGGATCAATATAATGAAAAGTCTTCCTTATAATCAAAGTATTGATATTATTAAATACCGGGTTTAACGTCCTTGGAAGTAAGAAGTAAGAAGTTAGAAGTAAGAAGTTAGAAGTAAGAAGTTAGAAGTTAGAAAGTTAGAAGTAAGAAGTTAGAAAGTTAGAAGTAAGAAGTAAGAAGTTAGAAGTAAGAGGCCAGAAGTTAGAAGTAAGAAGTTAGAAGTAAGAAGTAAGAAGTTAAAAGTAAGAAGTGAGAAGATCTATGACAGCATGTAGAGCATGGAATGATCACCAAACTGTGATGATTAAAATGTATTGTTCATACCTTCATTATGAATAATTGCAAGTCTTTATATTCCAGGATGGGACAGATTTTACGGCTGAATTGGAAAAATTGTATAGAGAATGTGAAAAATTATACATACCCTATGCCGAGAAGTACGAAACTGTCTAAATAAATAAAAAAAAACTAAAAACAAAAACAAAACAAACAAACAAAAAAAAATAAATAAATAAATAAAAGAAAAAAAAATTTAAAAAAAAATAAAACAAAACAAAACAAAACAAGAAAAAAAGTATAAATGAAATAAACAAAACAATCGAAAAATACTAGGGATGACTGTTAATTACATCGTTTGAGTTCCGTCTGCGCACTTCCTATATTTTTAATGAATACGTGCTTCAAGATAAAGTGAACTACGAAATCTTCAAATAAGACTGTGACAGAGTTTGTGGACTTCGGTTCATGCTAATTCTAAAATAAATGTAGTTTCTTTTATAGGCATGATTACAGCAGTTGACTTAACACTACGATGTCTGTCAGGGGTATGTGTTTAAATCCAGCAAGCTTGTACGTTCCCAAGCATCCACTCTAAAAAATGTTATCATACCTGCCTAAATCAAAAGAGCTTTACAATACAAGCTAAAGCGTCTTCAAGGGGTGTAAAAGAGAATTACTCAACAACTTTTAAGGGTGTGTGTGTGTGTGTGCGTTGCTAATGCTAAGTTGAACACGATTTGCTATATCTGCAATTTTTGTGTAGAAAATTGATTAAGTAATACCTTTACCCGTTATTTTTATCAGACATAATACAAATAAAACACATCGCTGAATACACATGAAATACAAGACAGTTCACGTTTGAGAATCCTTACAACAGTCCTGTAGTCTGAAGATAACCGGTTGCAAGGCTCACGCCCCCTTAATCCTCTTTTACCACTGTCAATCAGAATTCTCTCCTCCCAGTGTTTTTCTCGTTCCCAAATAAATCATGCTTTTATAAACCTGTTCTCGTCTCGTCTTGGATTTTGGCTGAAATATTGAAAGTAGGACGCTAAACGCCATTCAATCTATCATTTTTATTGCTTTTGACATTAGTCATAAACTATGAATTCTTTTGTTCTAACAATTGACAAAAGTAAATGCCAAAGTCGATGTTGAAATTCGGAAAATTGCAACATCGAACTAAGAAGTAAGAGGTTAGAAATAAGAAGTCAGAAGTCGGAACTCAGAAGTAAGAAGTAAGAAGTAAAAAGTCAGAAGTCGGAACTCGGAAGTCCCCTTCCGGCTTTCGTAAATAATAGAGGTGAGAAGTAAATAATCGTTAGATACATTTGCAGTTTTTACTTGTATATTTTTAAAAACTTTGACGCCATTTAATACAATAGATAATAAAAAACAAAATGAGAAATATACTACAAAGAGATTAAAGAATCCAGAAATTGCAGAGATAATTTCAAGTTTTCACAACGCCTTGATATTTTTACTGGGTAAAACAACAAATTTTAAACATGTCTAAACATCAAATGCTTTCTTGATATGAAAAGGAAAAATGAAAGTAAAAAAAAAGATCTACCATTCCAGAATATATAGAGATTAAAAAAAAACTTATTCTTCTATTCCTAGTAAACAGATGTCCATAAAAACTTACCGACTGACAATAGAATTGGTATTAGGATCAGACAAAGTAAACCCCTCATGTCTGGTTTTAGCAGTATTTAATAATGAGAATTATGCTCAAACTTTTATACAAATTTGACAGAATAAAGGCTTTATTAAATGCAATTTGAAATAATTATTAGAAGAACTCGTCTGACATTTTCCAAATGTCATGTAGGATAATGGGTATCATTAAGTTATTTTTAATTTTTAATTATAACATTAACGATTCAAAATTTCCGGACGATGGTTCCCATTAATAAGTATTTCTCATAGATCTAAATACGTGGATTCAAGCACGGAAAATAGTGTAGTATAAGACAATATGGGAAAACATATTTTTATCTATCTTTTTTTACTCCCATGAAACATCTGAAGCAAATTTAACTATTGACCATCTGATAAAAACATAGCCGTCAGCTTGGAATATAGTTTAACATAATTTCCTAAGTCAGAAACATTGTCTGCCCATCTTCTCTGACACCACTGAAGCAAATTAAACTTAAAGGAATTGTGTGTGAGAGGAATCGTGTGTGTGATACAACGGAAACCAAACTATGCAAGTCTATGAACAAAGAACTTTCAGTTTGTTCACATTCGTCGACAAACAGACTGCCAGTGCATAACTTAAAATGGGATCCTATGGAAAGACATAGTTAAGTCATCTCCTCTGAAAATATGTATGCTTTTTGTAACCATGCCCTAATGGACGGATGTTTTCAAGGTATAACACAACGATTGTTCATTTAATTAGGATTCATCAACTAAATTGACCTCCACCTCAGAATAAATTTTAACATTGGACCATATGCATTAAACATATTATCATCATCTTCTCTGAAACTATAAAATGCAAATTTAACCAAGCCTTACAGGATTGATGTATAAGGATACCCAATTAAAAATGCTCACTTTGTTCTGATAAAAAAAAAACAAAAAAAAAACGTAGCAACCATTGCGGAACATATTTATACTCCCACAAACGAAGTTTTGGTTGTATATACATATAGGAATCATCATGGCTGACAATATGTCTTACCGTGTGTTTGTCTGTCTTTCTGTCCGTATGTCAAGACTTCTTGTAAGCGCAAATCGTTGCAGTGAAAGCTATATGAAGAATTTATCTGAATAGTTTCGTAGAAAAATACAACAGCAAATAGAGACAGTCTTTATACAAAAGTGATGTATACAAAGTTCTGATCAAATTTGCCGAATTGATTGTGACAAAAAACATGACGAACAACATTGCTCGTGTAAGCGTACTTTCTTTCCGGAGTGTAGAATTTCATGATATATAAACAACATATTATATACTACTCAACAAAAGAAACGATACACAGTAAATTTTGTAAATAATTTTGTATTTCGCAATTTTAAGTTTCTTTTGGTTAATCAATGTATTCAACGACAAAACGCATTTATCTGCACTAATTTGTCGAAATGCGCATATGCAGAGTTTAGATTCACAGTAACTTCGGTATTTAGTTACTTGTTACCATTGGGTCGATGTCACTGTTGGTGGACTGTTAGTCCCCGCGGGTATAAATCAGCCCAGTAGTCCGTACCTCGGTGCTGACCCGAAACCGATTCTATTTAGAAACTAACAATATCTAAATTTTTGTAAATTTTGGTGGAAAACTAAGGATTATCTCCCTCATGCAAAGCTCTGTCCTTAGCTGATTTTGGCTTTAAATTTAGATCATATTGGTTATTTGTTCTCTATCAGTTTTTAAACGTCTTTGACTTTATGGTATTCCAAACGTTTAGATTTTATCTGCACTGAAGAGACATAATTTGTCGAAATGAGCATATGCAGAATTTAAATTCACAGTAACTTCGGTATTTAGTTATTGTGTCGCCTGCGTTCACGTAGTGGCGACATATAGGGATCACTATCCGTCGTCTTGCATCCGTCGTCGTCTGTCGTCGTCTGGCGTCGGCGTCACAAAAAATTTCTGTCACATTTTTCTCATGAACTATATATCCCAGCTTTCTGCAATTTACCATGGAGTATCAGTATGGTGACATTTACCGTGTAACAAAGTTTTGGATCTCTCACATCCCCACTTTCTGTTTGACGTAGCTTACAATGTCCTCTGCGTCTTGAAAATATGTGTCACATTTTTCTCAGAAACCACATATCCCAGCCTTCTGCAATTTGGCAGTATCAGTGTGGTGACCTATACCGTGTAAGAGAGTTTTGGATCTTTCGCATGCTAACTTCCTGTTTGACATAATTTAGAATATTTTTTGCGTCTTGAAAATTTGTGTCACTTTTTTTCTCAGGAACCACATATCCCAGCCTTCTGCAATTTGGCATGGAGTATCAGTATGGTTATCTATACCGTGTAAGAGAGTTTTGGATCTCTCACATGCCAACTTCCTGTTTGACGGAACTTAGAATATTTTTTGCGTCTTGAAAATTTGTGTCACATTTTTCTCAGGAACCACATATCCGAGCCTTCTGCAATTTGGCATGGAGTATAAGTATGGTGACCTATACCGTGTAAGAGAGTTTTGGATCTCTCGCATGCCCAATTTCTGTTTGACGGAACTTAGAATATTTTTTGCGTCTTGAAAATTTGTGTCACTTTTTTTTCTCAGGAACCACATATCCCAGCCTTTTGCAATTTGGCATGGAGTAGCAGTATGGTTACCTATACCGTGTAAGAGAGTTTTGGATCTCTCGCATGCCCACTTTCTGTTTGACGGAACTTAAAATATTTTCTTTTTGCGTCTTGAACAATTGTGTCATATTTTTCTCAGAAACCACATATCCCAGCTTTATGCAATATCAGTAAGAGGTCCTATACCTTGTAAGAGACTAAACATTTTTATACCCCCGCTACATAGTAGTGGGGGTATACTGGTTTCGCCTATTTCGCAGGCGACACATGTCTTCCTTGGAAGAAATACTACTAAGTTTGTTTATTACATTTTTAAATCAATGCCGCAACGGATAGGATGAAAATCCGGAATTGTAGATTTTCGCCCGATGGTTGAGTTCGCCGTTTACTGATGGGTGATTTTAATTGTTTGACGTCAATACTTAGGACATTTCATCATGTTCACAATTTGTCATCTTAAACAGTGGACAATAATGTCTCATTTCGATGCCCGGTTCAATCCAAAGTCAACGTCGATATTGACTTGGTGCGGTCAGACCGTCGATTTTGATTTTTTGCCATCGTAATTTATTGCTATGTTAAAAGACTATTGATTAAACCAAAGCAAACATGCTCATCAAATGATAAATCACGTGGCAACAGGTCCTTTGAGACGTCGAAACGTCAAGATCGCATAACACGCGTTTTACCCGCATGAGACGTTGGTTGAACACGGAATATAGGCCCGAGGAAATCATGGTTGACATAGCAACAGAGGTTTGAAGTCAGTCGGTTCAAAAATTTGATGGTTTGGTAAAAAGAAAATGTGGACATTCTCACTAATTACGTCTGCAAACAGAAATTCCGGATAATGACCTTGACCGTGACCGGAAATGATTCAAAAATTATACGAGACATTTTTGGGCATATTATTAATTCTTACGTGCAAATAATACATTTTGTCTACGAGTTATTGTTTTTCGCTAGAAAGTGAAATAATATTTTTGATAAAATCTGTGTTTCATTTCTTTTGTTAAGAAGTTTATATTTCAACCTTAGTGTTTATTCCGTGACGATCAGTACTCCAGTGTGATTAGTATAGATGTTGTGGCTACTCTATCATTGGGCATTTTCTGAATACAGTGCCAGAATAACCCCACTCCGTTACACTTGCACGCAACCCAGAGACTGATACTGTATCGCTCACCTGACAAAATGACAAAATATTTATGCTGGCAGCCAGTCTTTTTTGTCAAATAGGAACAAAATCATCACTCTTTTAAAGAAATTTCCATACACTACTCCAGTTTGCAGTAAGTGCGTAAATCGCGGCTAATAATTATGGGCAAATAAAATACATGTCATCGGATGTTCTTCGAAATGTATACATACTGATTAATTAAGAATTGTTTAATATGTGTGCAAAATTTCATATACAACCCTTCCATGCAGTGCTTCAGAAAAAAAGTTCAAAATTAAGAGATTCTGATATTTATAACTTGTCAATGATATACATTTGTAGTATTTTTGATTATTGAAGAAATAAATCGCATTTGAAAACAATAATTTCATATTTCCCCTTCAAGAATAATCCTTAGGCTCAATTACGCCCGGTTCTTTTTGTGTGGTCGCTGTGAACACATTCAACATCAACTTATGGCATGCGATAGACACAAAAACGCAGCATAGACTAGTATTTCAAACGAAAACTAGGTTTTAGGGTTTTCAGTTGGTAATGGGTCTGGAGCTAGCATGTCAGTTAACTTCTAGTATTCTCTTGTGATTTCATGTTCATGTCCGTATAGTTAGTTCTTTCAGTTTCATTTTTCACAATTGACTCAGTCCTGTTGCCAACTGAATTTTACTTTTTTGATTTATCACATTGGCTAAAGGGGGAAGGTTTTGGCCCAGTAAAACTAGTTTAACCCCACCGCAGCAGGTTTGCGCCTGTCCTTAGTCAGGAAATTTATTAAGCCTTTATTTCTAGTTAGTTTACTTTATGTCTATAGGAGTCTAGAATGATGTTTATTTCGCTGAACTTGATTACTCTTTAATTAGGGACCGACTCCGACCTGCCGTTGGGTGTAGGGTTTCCTCACAGTTCATTGAAGATCTTATGGTGGCTTTGAGTTGGTATTACTCCCCTTTGGGTCGTTGTCTCTTTGACATATTCCCCGTTTCCCTTCTTTTTTCTATTTTCATACCAAATATACACAACTTAACGTGCATTAACAATCTCATAGATAAAATTTTTTTAGAGATTTTGTCGTTGCTCTGAAAGCATCGTTCTTATGTGATTTTTGTAACCGAACACTAACATATTTAACAGTCACTTTTAACAATTTACAGACATTGTGTTTCTAAATACAAAAAATACCCAAGTTGCAAAATAAACAGTTAATTTCGTACCTTGTATATGTGTTTTAAGGAGTAACCTGGCACCAGCAGCATTAGAATGAACTAGAGAGCCATAATCCAAAAGTAGTAAAAATGAAGTACTCATTACCAGAAATATCGAAATAGGAGGCCAAAGTTAGTACCAAGGACATCGAGCCAGTGCCATACACGGTAATTTTTTTGACTATTTGGCTAATATGGTTAATGAAGTAAACGGCTAATTAATTTGAATTATTAGAAGGAAAAAAATTTCACATGCAATATCTTTTCGGAAAATGCAAGAAAGGAAAATACGATTGGTTGTTATAAATTTGGAAAAATATAGATTTTTGATAAAAGCGTTGTTAAATTGTTTTGTTTTCCCATGTAAAGACATTGTCTCATTTGCATTTACTCTATATCACTTCATTGCTTATTTACGTTGTTTTAGTCGATACATTACATAACATACAATGCTGGTTTGGACTTTTATATCGAATAGAATCGTCAAATGTACTTGCCAACATAGAATACGTACATATAAATTACAATGAAAGTCTTTTTGTGTATTTATTTTCAGCCATTGACCACACATAGGGGGAGGGTTTGGATCCAAGAAAACGAGTTTAACCCCACCGCAATTTTTGCGCCTGTCCCAAGTCAGGAATATGTTGGTCATTGGCTTGTCCTTGTCTTCTTATAAAATTTTAGTTTCTTGATATTTGGGTTATTGGATGTGGTTTGTTTCCATTGATTTATTCACTTTTTGCCCTTTGGGGGCCATTTAGGGCTTGCTATATGGTGTGAGGTTCCTCGCTGTGTTGAAGACTGTACGGTGACCCCTAGATGCTTTGTTTTGGGTCGTTTTACCTGGATATGGGATGTTGTCTCCTTGACATTTACCCCATTTCCTTTCTTTTTCATAAATAAAATAGCATCGTTTTTGAGGCACACAAGCTTGCCAATCATTACAGCAATAAAAAAAAAGAGGAAATAATGATAATGATACATAAGCAATACAAAGTAAGCAAGAAAATGAAAATACATGCTTCGCATAACTAAATAACTAAAACGAAAAAAACATGAAATATGTACATGTATTGTCTATTAAAAAGCTTGTTAATCTGAGCATGCTTGTCGTTGACATATTTTGCTATTCCAAAAATTTATAAAGATTTTCAAATTACGAAAAAAGTTACTTCAGTTCACTGATTTTCTACAGTTGTCTGGCAAAGAATTCCAGGTTTAAGCCTCAAAATAATTCAAAGACTCAAATACGTACCTTGTTGTTTTGACAGTTGGATTTGCGGTTGTGTTCTAATACCTGAAAGAAAACCTCATTTTATGGTCTTCCAACCTTTTAGATTTTATCTGTACTGAAGAGACATAAGTTGTCGAAATGCGCATATGCAGAATTTAAATTTACAGTAACTTCTGTATTTAGTTATTTGTTACCACAAGGTCGATGCCACTGCTGGTGCACTGTTAGTCCCCGAGGGTATTCACCAGCCCAGTAGTCAGTACTTTGGTGCTGACCCGAAAGCCGATTGTATTTCGAACCTTGCAATATCTTAAATTTTGTAAATTTTGTTGAAACTAAGGAGTATCTCCCTCATGCAAAGCTCTGTCCTTAGCTGATTTTGGCTGTACTTTTAGATCATATTGGGCACTTGTTCTCTATCAGTTTTTTTAACATATTTGATTTAATGGTCTTCCAAACTTTTAGATTTTATCTGCACTGAAGAGACATAAGTTGTCGAAATGCTAATATGCAGAATTTAAATTTACAGTAACTTCGGTATTTAGTTATTTGCTAACTTTCAACAAAGTCAGGAAGATATATGTGTGTTCGCTAATTTAATATTTTGAATATTGCTAAAACTTTACTTTTAATTCTTTTAATTTTCATAGACGGTAATTTTGGTACAAAAGAAGTTCTTCATACGAGCTATTGTTATCATTATAAAGCGATCTTTATGGCGTAGTATGATAACAAAATACCGAAGTTACTGAGAATTTAGTTTCTATATGATTTGTTGAATATACTTTGGAATGTTTAATATTCGAGTGACAAGTGGATTGCATAGCAAGGTCACAAATCTGTCAAATGTCATGGAACGAGAATTCTTACTTACTTCGGTTTAGTTGTAAATGCATTATTAAGTCTATTTAGAGCTAACAAGTGGATATAGCCTGGTCTACAGTTTTTTGTATATATTTAGAATTGACTAAATTTTTAGTCTTTTCATAATCATTTGATTTGAGTGTAGACATTCCCGAATGCATTGGGTATTTGATAATCTTGATTATATTTAACAGAGGAAAGATTCGAATCTCTAGATTAGTCTCGAAAGCAGATGATGAAATATCTTTTATACTTAGATAATGATGAATCTAATGCCATTATATTGAATATTGCAAGAATTTTTGCTGCAGGTGTGTATGTTAGTAACCTGCTAATGAAAACTATTTACATATATATGATTTTAGTGGCACTATATTTGATTTATTCGTATTTCGCAGCTTTCCTAGAACAGTAAGATGACGGTTTTTAAAAAATTATTGAAAAAAAATTGTCAAGAGCCGAAATCCAAGGGGCGAAAAGATAAGGAAAGTGCAAACTACTGGAAAAATTGTCTTTTTTTTTTTTTTTTTTTTTTTTAACACATAACAAAATTCTTTATTGCACAAAAAATTATCAGCTGCTATGGTCCTGACTTGTACAAGTATTTCAAGAGAAATGAAGCGCAATCCCTCTTCCGCGGTAGAGTCAAATAGCAATTCAACAGCAGTTGCAATTGAAAGGTAAAAGGTGAAAAAAAATGTTCATCTCCGTATTAAGTAAAAATGAATCTAAGCTACATGAACATATCTGGAATGGGGGTTATAACATAATTACAGAACAGAATTATCAACAGATAGAGATGTTTGCCCGTAAGAACTGTGGACGAAGATATAGGTATATTATTATAGGTATATAGAGAACACGCTTAAATTGTGAAAAATCATAATCATAGAAAACATATACAGAAGAAGAAGAGATTAAAATGTTAGAGTTACTAATAGACAATATATTTGTCAAGTTCGGAGGACAACAGATTATCGGACAATGGACACAAATTGTCCACCTCTTCTAGTTTCTCCACTCTTATTAGGATGAATTAATCGAAGGGCTTCTTCAAGTTAAATATAAAAGAAGAGGCTCTCAAGAGCCTGTATCGCTCACCTGGGTCCTGCAGCACATTAATTCCCAATTGATGGTCCATCTTTGGTGGAGTATGTACAAACAGTTTCAGAGAAGATTTTAAACTTAAGGGGCCAATGTAAATCTACGTTCCCTGCTGGCAGCTATTAAACATAAAACTTTGAAGAGGGTCACATAAGGACTATCATATCAAAATTCTACTGAAATTGTTTAAGCAGTTTCAGAGCAGATGATCTTTTTATGCATTTCCCACTGGGTCCAATGTTAAACTAAGTTTTGCTACTGGTGGCCATATCGGAAGACGGATCAGCACCAAAGTAACAAGCTTGGTCAAAATCTCGAACTTTCATTTATGCATTGTTTAAATTGAATCCATTCAATGGTTTTCCATGATATCTTTGTATGAATTTCCCCTTAGGGTCCAATTCATTGCTAGCAGCCATGTTGGATGATGGATCAGAACTGAAGTAACAACACTTGGTCAGCTTCTCATAAACAAAGTTTGGATTAAATCTTTTAAGCAGGGCTGTAGAAGATCTTTTGTTAAATTAAGTTCACAGCTGGTGACACTTGGTCAGCACCTGACAGGCATCATTCATGTCATGTTTGATTTAAATCCATTTAGCAGTTCTCTAGAAGATCTTTGTGTGCATTTCCCATAGGGTCCAATGCTGTCGGTCATGTAAGATGACAGATTGGCACCAAAGTAATAACACTTGGTCAGCACCTCATAAACATCATTCATGCCAAGTTTGGTTCAAATCCATTCAGTGGTTCTAAAGTAGAAGTTCTTTGTATGCATTTTCCCATAGGGTCCAATGTTAAATTTAAGATCATTGCTGGCGGCATGTCCGATGACACATCAGCACCAAAGCACCAACACTTCGTCAGCACCTCATAAGCATCATTCATGCCCAGTTTGGTTCAAATCCATTCAGTGGTTCTCAAGAAGAAGTTCTTTGTATGAATTTTCCCATTAGGGCAAATGGTAAACTAAGTTCCCCGCTGGCGGCCATCTTGGAAGTGGTCGGAAAACTTGAATGTGTTCAATAGTCCTTAACATGCTGAACATTTTTACAATTTAAACTTGACCTCTATCTCAAAGCGTTTTTGAAATATAGGACAAAAAGTAAAAAATCACGAAAAATTTGACCAATAAAGGACCACAACTCATATTTAGGTACTTGGATTTTCTTCAAAATATCCATGTGGGTAGATCTTAACATGCTGAAAATTTTTGCAATTTAAACTTAACCTCTATCTGTTATAGTTTTTTTTAATAAAAAATAAAAACATCAAAATTTTGAAAATTTTACGGAAAAAGGGCAATAACTCTTAGACGGGTCATCAGATTTTCTTCAAAATTTCATCATGGGTAGATCTTCTCATGCTGATCATTTTAATCTTGTCAGATGTTTGATATCTGTAACGGTTTTTGGGTTATTTGCCAAAAACTGTAATTTACCCCTATGTTCTTTTTTTAGTAACGGCAGCCCTGTTGTTTGACCTAGGACATACAAAATAACAAATTTGAAACTAGATACCCTAGTGATGATTCAGTTAAAGTTTGGTTCCATTTGACCCTGTGGTTTCAGAGGAGAAGATTTTTGAAAGTGAGCTAACGACGGACGACGACTGACGCCAAGTGATGGCAATAGCTCACCCTGGCATAGCCAGGTGAGCTAAAAACTAGCGCAATACTTTTATTTTAGCTTCCGTAATATAGATGATGGTTTGTCACTATGCAACCCTCGCTTTGGTGATTTTCTTCATCTGATCATCTATTGAAATGGGTTCACACTGCTAGTTCTTCAGTTTTCTGGCGTTGTTGGTCATTTTTTGTTTGTTTGTTTGTTTTTTTTTTTGTCTCAATTTGTTTTAAATATGAATTGTAGTTGGTGTTATTTGGTACTTCCCATTTCTCTCTCTTTGTTTCGGTATTCGTTTGTCGATGTATTTGGCTAATATTGTGATACCAACTGGTACGAACTTTACCTGAACGTCCTCCGAGATAAATGTTTTGCATCGATTTAAGCCATAAACAACATCTGTATATATTTTAAACCCAAATCATATTTTTAGTTATACTAAACCACCAATTCATTTCTTTAACTTTTTCAAATTTTCTCTAAATTTACATCTGTCTGGACAATTTATCTTAAGTTTAACCTTGAAGAAATAATACTTTTTTTTTCTAAAAGTTACATATCTCCTCTACATCTTATTAAAATTTCAGTTCCGAAGGTCGCGAAAAACCCAATCAGTACATGTTAAATTTATTGGCGTTTACCTGCGACGGATACTATTTTCTAAAATTCTAAGTACAACTTAACGCGTGAAAACCACGACCAAAGAATGATGGCTGGGGAACTGGATGAACTCCCTGGTTTGGGGTTTCGCACAAACAATAGCAAAAAAAAACAATAAAAAAAAAATTACCACGACAAAAAAAAAAACAAAAAAAAACAAATAAAAAACAAAACAAAACAAAACAAGTGTGGATCGTGTTGCGAGGCAATACAGAAGTCCCCTACCGATGGAATACTTCTTTGTTATACCAGCAAAAATAGTAAAAGAAACGTTTTCCAAGTGCAAAGCCAATACCTCTGTCAAAAATCAATGGACCGGAACCAAACTTAAACTTTATCTGTTACTCATAGTGGCAGACTCACATAGCAAATATTAGCCTAAGATCTTGAACAATTTAGAAAAAAAGTCCGGATAACCTATATTTTACCAAAATTTTCTAAGTCCAAGGCCCATAACTCTGTAAAAAATCAATGCACCGGAACTAAGCTAGAACTTGATCTGTAACTCATAGTGGTAGACTCACATAGCAAATATTAGCTTAATTTCTTGAACAGTTTAGGAAAAAGGTCCGGAAAACCTATATTTTACCAAACTTTTCTAAGCTCAAGGCCCATAACTCTGTCAAAAATCAATGGACCAGAACTAAACTCAATTTGATCTGTAACTCATTTTGGCAGACTCACATAGCAAAAATTAGCTTGATATCTGGAACGGTTTAGAAAAAAAGTCCGGAAAACCTAGATTTTACCAAAAGTTTCCAAGTCCAAGGCCCATAACTAAGTCAAAAATCAATGGACCGGAGCAAAACTCAACCTTAATCTGTAACTCATTGTGGCAGACTCACATAGCAAATATTAGCTTAATATCTGGAAGGGTTTAGAAAAAAAGTCCAGAAAACCTAGATTTTACCAAAAGTTTCCAAGTCCAAGGCCCATTACTCCGTCAAAAATCAATGGACCGGAGCAAAACTCAAACTTAATCTGTAACTCATTGTGACAGACTCACATAGCAAATATTAGCTTAATATCTGGAAGGGTTTAGAAAAAAAGTCCGGAAAACCTAGATTTTACCAAAAGTTTCCAAGTCCGAGGCCCATAACTAAGTCAAAAATCAATGGACCGGAGAAAAACTCAAACTTTATCTGTAACTCATTGTGGCAGACTCACATAGCAAATTTTAGTCCAGAAAACCTAGATTTTACCAAAAGTTTCCAAGTCCAAGGCCCATTACTTCGTCAAAAATCAATGGACCGGAGCAAAACTCAAACTTAATCTGTAACTCATTGTGGCAGACTCACATAGCAAATATTTGCTTAATATCTGGAAGGTTTTAGAAAAAAAGTCCAGAAAACCTAGATTTTACCAAAAGTTTCCAAGTCCAAGGCCCATTACTCCGTCAAAAATCAATGGACCAGAACCAAACTCAACTTGATCTGTAACTCATTATGGCAGACTCACAAAGCAAATATTAGTTTGATATCTGGGACGGTTAAGAAAAAAAGTCCGGAAAACCTAGATTTTACCAAAAGTTTCCAAGTCCAAGGCCCATTACTCCGTCAAAAATCAATGGACCGGAGCAAAACTCGAACTTGATCTGTAACTCATAGTGGTAGACTCACATAGCAAATATTAGTTTGATATCTGGGACGGTTAAGAAAAAAAGTCCGGAAAACCTAGATTTTACCAAAAGTTTCCAAGTCCAAGGCCCATTACTCCGTCAAAAATCAATGGACCGAAACCAAACTCAAACTTGATCTGTAGCTTATGGTGGTAGACTTACATACCAAATATAAACTAAATATCTCTTATAGTATGGGAAAAAAAGTCCGGAAAACTGAGTGTGACGGACTGACGGAGTGCAAACTTAAAGTCCCTTTCGACGAAGCCGTTTTCTTGGTGTGGTACGAGTATTCAAATGATGATCGTGCTTGCTACGAGGTGAAAGTCTGGGATGTATCATTGTTCATACAGGTGTATTATTCTGAGATGTGTCTTAAAGATGCAAGTATTCGAAGTTTAAATCAAGATTCTTAAAAACCTACTGTAACATATGTTCCAGGCTCCAGTTGTTTGATTTGTTGCTTTGACATCTACATGTCGTATTGTTAATAAAGCTGTAATAAGTCCAACTAACGCTCCAGTTGTTATCAATAAAGCTATAATTACCGTCAACGTGTTTCTTTTCATTAAAATGACAAGACCTTTGTTCTTTATAGTCTCAATTTCGCAGTTTTCAATTATTTCTGCATATTCTTCACTGGTATTAAGTTCAGTGTGATGATTTGGTTTATACGTGGCTGGCAGTTCGTAAATTTCACCTGAAATTTTGGACATTGTTGCATCACATCAAGTGGTATATGCATATTTAAACATATCTGATGATGATATCTGTATATATGCATAAGGGTCAAAGTTGAAGAATAATTGCAGCAAGTGCGTTCGCATCCAAAACACTTCAGATGTGTCCGTTTTCCCACAGACATAAATACAGTTGTCAAAAATATATATTGAATACTGTACATCCGGTATTATTTTGAGTAAAAAGAGTACAGGATACTGACATATTTTCATAATCGCGTTTTTAGGTAAAATCGTTAAATAATCTCATAAACTCCTTACAGAATTTTAAATATTTTCAACGAATAAAATACATTAGAAAGATCATCCGAAAATGGAAACAGTTTTGTACGGAAGCCCATATCGGCCACTCAGAATTTTTTTCAAAAGGTTATGTTGAAAATTCAAGATAAATACTTGAAAATTCAAGATAATAAGTTGAAAATTCAAGATAATAAGTTGAAAATTCAACATAGAAACATGAAAATTAAGGATAATAAGTTGAACAATCAAAATAAAAAAGATGAAAATTCAACATAGAAACTTGAAGATTTAAGATAATAAGTTGAAAATTCAAGATAATATGTTGAAAATTCAAGATAATAAGTTGAAAATTCAAGATAAAAACATGAAAATTCAAGATACAAATGTTGAAAATTTAAGGTAATAACTTGAAATACGAAACCCCATTGTATTCATTTTCGTAGGTTAAAAAAATAAAATTTTCGCGAATAAACGCGAAACTTTCGCGAATATAAAGCGATATCAAAATAAAATTTATCATGTGAACTCTGTAAACAGAAATCTGAAATAACAAAACTAGAAAATTTAGGACCATTATATTAATAAATTGTTAAATTCAACAAATATTTATTTTTCATAAAGTACAAAAAATAAAATGATGTTATAAAAAAAAATTAAAAAAAAAAATAAAAAAAAAAAAAAAAAAAAAAAAAAAAAAAAAAAAAAAAAAAAAAAAAAGAAGGAGAAGAAGTTTAAAAAACAAAAATTAAGGAAATATAACTCCAAATAGCCAATTCTACCCCAGATTGATAATCGAAACTATTTGATTGTATCTAAATGCCGAAACTGAAGTGCAGATCATTTTAAAGGCCTATAACAGTAAAAAAGAATTATGTAGAGTTTATTCCTCTGATTTCTGGAACAACAAAATTGAATTGACTTTATCTGGTGTTATATATGTGTTGTTGACTACTTGTCTCAAGTTAGTCTCGGCATTTCTTATAAAAATATTGTGTGCGTGTCTCAGTCGTAGTTGCATTACTTTATCTTCGATATTTAAAAAGCTCATGCTTGCCAACTCCGTTTTGCCCACACTTATAATCAATAAAACGCACTTTTTGTATATTCAGTAATTTCTTGTGACATTTTTTTTTTCAATTTCTTTGAAACACCGGGATACCAGGAAGATCAAGAAATAAATTTTGGTCTGGAAGAAATGTAGAATACCAAAGGAACAAGGGAAGCGATCATCACAAAAATCCAAGTCTAAAACTTTGTATCAGCACGAAACCCTTAATTCTGGCACTCCATAGTATTGTGAAGACATTAGCCCAATGCTGTAGTATGTTGAACGGTCTTCTCTTTATTTATGTCGAATAATTAAATACCGAAGTTACTGTGAATACTGTGAATTTATTTTCTGCATATGCGCATTTCGACAACTTATGTCTCTTCAGTGCAGATAACATCTAAACGTTTGGAATACCTTAAACTCAAAAATGTTCAAAAACTGATAGAGAACAAAATGTCAAATTAAATCCATCTTCCATGCCATTTTTGACGATGTTGCACCTTTTATAGACAACATACAGAATCCTGGATGACATCAGAGTTTCCACAGAGTATAGTTCCAAGAGAACTCAAATTAGCCAGAGTTAAACATTTATATAAAAACAACGAAAGTAGAAAATTATCGACCAGTAAGTATTCTTTGCATTATTTCTAAAAAATACTTGAAAAATCAGTCCTCATACAGCTTTAGAAACATCTTGCTGAAAATGAGTTGCTGTGTCAATTCCAGTCTGGTTTTAGATCTTCGAACTCAACCCATACTTGTCTCATCGAATACAAACTTTCTTGACATCTTGAAAAAAGTATTATAAAATAAAACTAATACTATTAAATATCTTGAAGTCAAATGTAACAATCACATCATTATATCTCGAACGAAAATAAAATATCTTTCAAAATTTATCTGGGGGAAGCACAGTGAATTCTATAAATAAAAAAGTAAATTCTCTGTTGTATTTTTTTTTAAATCAAACTAGCGTATTAATAAGTCTTATCAGGGCTATTTATATTTCAATAAAATAAAAAGAATTATTTAATCTAAAAATGTAACTTAGTATTTCTGGATAGGAGGGGTTGGATAAACGGTAGGAGAAGAGAGGATGTTGAGGGATTACTGTTTATTTTGCAACTTTGGTATTTCTATATTTTGAAACTACTGGGTCGAAGCCCCTGCTGGTGGACCAGAGGTCCCAGAGGGTATACAACAGCCCAATAGTCAGACTTGTCTGACATGAATTTACCTTGCGTTTTTTTAAAGCAATTTACTGTTTTTATCAAAATTATATCCCCTTAAAATACCGAGTCTTCATTCCGTATATGGCACTCGTTGGATGTCAATTGAACTGGATTTTTCCTCCTACTTCGATATTTTTGTTATTGGGTACTTCTTTTTTTATTACACTTTGGTTATTTGTTTCTATATTATTTGATTTTAATGATGCTTTAAACACGTGTACAGCAGAACGAAATTCACTGATTATTATGCAACTTGGGTATTTTGTATGCACTATTCCGTGTTCACTAAAATTACACATTTAGGGGTAGTATTTTTAATTATTTTGTATGCACTATTCCGTGTTCACTAAAATTACACATTTATTGGTAGTATTTTTAATTATTTTGTATGCACTATTCCGTGTTCACTAAAATTACACATTTAGGGGTAGTATTTTTAATTATTTTGTATGCGCTATTCCGTGTTCACTAAAATTACACATTTAGGGGTAGTATTTTTAATTATTTTGTATGCACTATTCCGTGTTCACTAAAATTACACATTTAGGGGTAGTATTTTTAATTATTTTGTATGCACTACCCGTGTTCACTAAAATTACACATTTAGGGGTAGTATTTTTAATTATTTTGTATGCACTATTCTGTGTTCACTAAAATTACACATTTAGGGGTAGTATTTTTAATTATTTTGTATGCACTATTCCGTGTTCACTAAAATTACACATTTAGGGGTAGTATTTTTAATTATTTTGTATGCACTATTCCGTGTTCACTAAAATTGTACATTTAGGGGTAGTATTTTTAATTATTTTGTATGCACTATTCCGTGTTCACTAAAATTACACATTTAGGGGTAGTATTTTTAATTATTTTGTATGGACTATTCCGTGTTCACTAAAATAACACATTTAGGGGTAGTATTTTTAATTATTTTGTATGCACTATTCCGTGTTCACTAAAATTACACATTTAGGGGTAGTATTTTTAATTATTTTGTATGCACTATTCCGTGTTCACTAAAATTACACATTTAGGGATAGTATTTTTAATTATTTTGTATGCACTATTCCGTGTTCACTAAAATTACACATTTAGGGGTAGTTTTTTTAATTATTTTGTATGCACTATTCCGTGTTCACTAAAATTACACATTTAGGGGTAGTATTTTTAATTATTTTGTATGCACTATCCGTGTTCACTAAAATTATACATTTAGGGGTAGTATTTTTAATTATTTTGTATGCACTATTCCGTGTTCACTAAAATTACACATTTAGGGGTAGTATTTTTAATTATTTTGTATGCACTATTCCGT
>MJUU01035071.1:26751-64479 GCA_002080025.1 Modiolus philippinarum
ATTACACTTTGGTTATTTGTTTCTATATTATTTGATTTTAATGATGCTTTAAACACGTGTACAGCAGAACGAAATTCACTGATTATTATGCAACTTGGGTATTTTTGTATTTTGTATGCACTATTCCGTGTACACTAAAATTACACATTTAGGGGTAGTATTTTTAATTATTTTGTATGCACTATTCCGTGTTCACTAAAATTACACATTTAGGGGTAGTATTTTTAATTATTTTGTATGCACTATTCCGTGTTCACTAAAATTACACATTTAGGGGTAGTATTTTTAATTATGGCTCTCCCAACCTAAGTCATGTTTTCTTTGTTTCATATATTTATCAGTTTTTCTTATTATACCCCTACACTTCATTTTATGTAGGGGCATACTGTGATGTGTTGTTATTCAATTCGTAGTCCTTTCATCCGTCCGAGACCCTAATTTTTGGGGTAACAACTTTAGAACGCTTTTATTGCGACACTTTTATCATTTACTGAAACATAGCTGAACTAATTGGTAACCGACCATAAGGTTCTCGTTGTAAATTAAAGTGATGTAGGGTTTGATAGAAAGAGAAAGCTCAGAGACGGAGTTTGCATGTATATACGCGACGATTTGGCGTTTTCGATATTAAAACATTTAAAACTAGAAGATATAGCATACAAATATAGAATTACTTTTATAATAATAATAATAATAAAAAAACAAAAACAAAAACAAAAAACATCAAAAAAAAAACTTAAAAAAATTTAAAAAACCCAAAAACCGAAAAAAAAAAACAAACAAACAAACAAAAAGGAAAACAACAAAAAACATAAAACAAAACAAAACATAAACAAAGCCAGTTGTGATTGGCCCTTGCCTTGGATGACATCAGAGATACTGGTCAGTGTAAAAAGAGATGATCTATTAGTAATTGCAAAAAGATTAAGCGTTCTCGACCTATAAATAGAGCGAAATCATGTACAAAGAAGTATAATTGCAGCTAGCTGCAAAAATTGAAGAAACTAAAAAGTCGGGAAAAAAGCTATGACATTACTTTTATTCCCTTGGTTATAGTTCAAAGAAAAAAAAACATGATTCAAGTATTGCTTTAAATGCAGCCGGACAGTTATGTCTCAACTTAACCAATACTTTCTTTACTAGCGTTGCATCTTTTCTGGTTGATAAATCACCATCTGCTCCAAAAATATTCGATTTTGATTCTCATGTTTTATCGTGAAATCGCAACAAATAATATACAGCTTACCATAAAATATGAAAAAAAGAAAAAGAGAAATATGTGCATAACGAACTAAAAATACAATCTCCCACCGGTGCACCGGAATAAAAAATATACTAGTAAGATTCATTAAAGATGGTGCTTAAGTATTGTAAAGTCAATAACATATCTAATTAATATGGTGAATAAAAGGATATGGAGTAAATGCACACGAGACAAAGTCTCTACAAATACATGGTAAAAAGCAAGCAAAGGAACAACGCTTTTATTGTTGTTCTTCATCTTGAAGTCACCATGAGGCCTTCAACAATGAGCTTTGCTCATATCTCATAGTAAGTTCAAGACGGCCCCTAGCACCGGTTTAAGCGGAATTCTTTGCTAATTGTCGAGCAACGCTACATCCATATCTTCATTGGTCATGTGTGCGGGATTGTCAACAAACATCAATCAAACTGGCAAAGTGCTCTTACAATCACTGTCATCCTTTGCCCGACAAAAGCACTGGTGCCTTAAGCTAGTGGACAATTACAACATATAGACAAACACAGGGCACTCATCAAGTCGAATGTAAGAAAACTTGGCGTTATAAATAGCGAGATGTGGGCACTTAAAACAGGTAGTCAGGATTACATTTCGAAATTACAAAAATAAATGCCAAAATTAGAAAGTATGAGTAGAATATCCATATAAGAAATTCTCTCACTCACTAGTACACCATAACTGAAAAATAAAGAGATCATACATCTCTCGCACGGAGAATCTTTTTTACGGACTCCATACTGCAGGAGAGACAAAATCCAGTCGTAAATGGTGAAATACAAATACATGGTAAAAAGCAAGCAAAAGAACAACGCTTTCATTGTTGTTCTTCATCATGAAGTCACCATGAGGCCTTCAACAATGAGCTTTATTTGCTCATACCTCATAGCAAGTTCAAGACGGCCCCTAGCACCGGTTTAAGCGGAATTCTTTGCTAATTGTCGAGCAACGCCTCATCCATGTCTTACGTCTGTATCAACAGGTATAGTGCCAAGTGAATCAAATAAGCCAGAGTTAAACCTTTATACAAGAATAATAATAGGAAAGAGGTATTCAATTATCGACTAGTAAGCAATCTTTTGTTTTATTTTAAAATTTCTGCAAAACTCCGTCTATATAAATCTTTATTTGTTAATGAGATATGGATTCTCGAAAACTCTAAGGAATTATTAAAATATATTCAACAGAACTAAATTTTTGCAACAGTATTAAAACATTTGTTTATCAACGCTCTTTATTACTCTTTTACACGACAAATAGAAATCAGTACTCTTCGGTCTCATTCAACAAAAGTCTTTCTACGCCAAAAAGGTGAAAAAGATTATCATATTTGGTATTGGGTAAAGAAAAACATATTTTGTAAAACACCATACTTATTCCAACAAAAGGTATACTGAGGAGGGTTTGATTGCCATCCTGGAATTTTTAATTGACAATATATTTGTCGAAATTTGAGGACATGTTTTCCAATAGACAATCGGGACACCAATGGGGACCTATTGCGTGCCATATCTAGCAGATTTGTTTTTATATTCGTTTGAAGCCAGTTCATACAAGAGCTAGTACAGTAGGAAGAGAAAAATCTAGCCAGGTCCTTTAATATCAGTTTCCGATAGGTGATGTTTTATCTTTAGACAATCCTCGGTTTGAGGATTGTCTACATCTTATCTAACCTAATGAACAGGACATTTAAGAGACAACTGATACACCAACAACAGCATATGGACTACATTTCACAACTCACTCGCTACTGTCATGAATGTAATGTATACGTCAATTTTATCATCAGAGTGAAATTACTATCACAAAAGTTACTTAGCAAGGTTTATGTTCAATCACTGTTACTATTATTGTCACTTAAAAGTTTTATGGTGTTCATCACGATTTGAATGATTGTTACAATGTGTCTGTATCACAAATGAGGATGAACATATTTCAAAAGATCCCGAAATATTTCGGGATTGACACATATCCAATTTGACATTAAACCGAAATCTTTACCTACAGTGTGTGACGGGTGTCACATGTGAATCGGGTCATGCTTAACCTTCAGGGGTACCTTATGACACTCCTGTTTTTGTAGGATTCACACTGGTAGTGTTTTATTTCTTGTGGCGTTTATTAAATGTCCTGTTTGGTTTGTCTTTGTCGTTTACGTTCTCTGTATGTAATCCTTATATTGCCATGTATTCTGGATGTAAACAAGAGGCTCTGTATAGCTCACCTGGACCATGGCCAATACACAACTTCAAATAAACTTATATGTTAAAGGATCTCATTTTCAAACTATGTAAATAAACATTTATGTTATATGATCCAACTTAAATTAATCATTTTCCCAATTGCATGCCATCTTGGATAAGGGATGGATCTGCAGGACAGAATTTTAAAGAAAATTAAGTGTTTTGCCAAAGTTTATTTCCAACTGGCCAAATACTTAGTAGTTTTAAAGAAGAAGATCTTTGAATGTACTCCTATATTAAACTATGTTTCCCATTGGTAGCCATTATGCATCAGGTGCAGACTTGAAGGACATCTGTTTTGAAGGGGACCATCTAAGATACATTGTGATTCAGTTTTATTCTATCTAGCTAAGTTGTTTCAGATAAAAAAAAATTCTTTGTATGCTATTTCCGTACAGTCGAATAATAAATTAAGTTCCCCGCAGATGGCCATATTGGATGACATATAGGCACCAAAGTCACAATACTTTGTCAGTTCCTCATAAGCATCATTAATGCCAACTTCTGTTCAAATCCATTCAGTGGTTCTCAAGGTTAATTTCATCAACTGCTCACTAAAGGCTTTATTTATTAAAAACATTTTGCAGTCTATGAAGGTGAGAAATTGCTTCAATATTCATGTGAACGAACTTTGTAAAGATTAAACACTGATGTCCCTGTAAGACACAATACATTTATATAGAAAAATCATTATGACATGAAATAAGGTAAAGATTTAGCAAGTATTTTTGCAAAAAAATTGTAGAAATTTGCACAAAAACACTGTTTTTGCTCTTAATTATGGAAGAAATAATTTCTTTAATAAAGTGATAGCAAGGAATTTCTCTAAAGCTTAAAAGAGAAAAGTTAACCAGAGAAGATTTGAACACAAAATTTAAAGGGAAATAACCAATAAACCATATGGCATTGAAAAAAAAAGAAATAAAAAAAAATGGTGAAAAACGGTCAATAAGTCATACACAAGCCTTTGGATTTTCTTAAAAATTTCTGAGTATGTAGATCTTGATATGCTGAAAATTTTTCAAATTTACACTTCACCTCTATCTGTTACAGTTTTTGAAATAAAAAATGCACAAATCTTGAAAAATTTACGGAAAAAGGGCTATAACTCTTGGACGGGTTGTCCGATTTTCTTCAGAATTGCAAAGCAGATAGATCTCAACATTCTGAACAATTTTACACCTGTCAACGGTTTTGGAGTTATTTGCCAAAAACAGCAATTTACCCCTATATTCTATTTTTAGTAACAGCTGCCATGTTGTTTGGTCCTCGGACTAACCGAACCCATTTTTTAAACCACATACCCTGGTGATGACCCAGGTCAAGTTTGAGTTAAATTGGCCCATTGGTTTCAGAGGAGAAGATTTTTAAAGAAAAGTTTATGACGGACGGACGGACGACGGACGCCAAGTGATGGCAAAAGGTCACCCTGGCATAGCCAGGTGAGCTAAAAAAGGATAACAGGAAACACCTACAATGGCTGAAAATTATAATTACATGCCACAATCTGCTAAGGAACTACTCAGGAAAAACACGAATAAGACAATGTATGGATGTATGATTTTGGCTCTTGCTTCGGTATTTATTTGGATTTTTTTTGCTGTATCGTTTCTAGCCCAGTTTTAGATCTTCGTATTCAACCGCTATTAGTATCATTCATCGGTTACACCATATAAAAATGCAAACATCAAAGGAATGGTCAGGACAGATCTCCAAAAAATCCTCGACACTGTTGACCATCATATTTTGTGTGAAAAACAATGGGACTTATGATACTAAACACAACTTTTAAATGTAAATGGAGTTGAGTCAGAACTGCTCAATATTACTTGTGGGACCGCAAGCATTTTAGGACATCTACTTTCACTATTTTATGTAAATGATATGTCTATATATAATTAATGAAGAAAAGATAACAGGAAACACTTACAATGGCTGAACATTACAATCACATTCCACGATCCTACAGGGAATTGCAAAAAAAAAACAATAAAATGACAAAAGAAAAACATAGACAACGATAGGAACTCGGGATAACCGGACTTGTACCAAGTAATAGCAACAGCTAGCGGTAGGGTTAAACCGGTTTATGGGTACCCAAACGTCCCTTTCTCTATCCCGTTTCCATATAGTATAATAAACATACAAATAAAACCCAATACAGGTAGACTACTAACTCCAAGACCACAATCTTGAAAAAGAAAGAATAAGACAAAACATAATTTAGAAAGATGGATCAAGGAGTACTCGCCGCTAAACTGCCGGCTAACTCAAGAAGCTTAGTCTGCTGATAAAACAGTGTCGCACTACGGAATAAAAATCAAATTCAAAACTCCCCGAAGGCTTTGGTAAAGAATCATCATGGATTTCAGTAGACATCGGCAGTATCAGTAAGAGGCCAGTATAACTGTAAAATTCTCAGGTCCTTGGATCCCACATTAGGACTACAAACTCCTCCTTTACACCGTTGACAGCACATAATTTTTTTCATGTCTAACAGACTTGGGAAGACGCTTCAATCTTGTAGTATTTGGTTCTTGGATAACAAACTACCTTTGCATCTAGGAAACACTGAAAATAATATGTTTTGACCTAGACAAAAACATAAAAAAATACAAATTTCACAGTATAATATAATGGTCACATCATAAAAGTTCAACCTAAAATGAAATATTTTGTGCTAGATGATTTTCTGGAGAGAGCATTTTGAATTTTATAATAATAAAAAGCAAATTCAAGACTTAAGTTATTGTATAGAAATGTGAATTACTTGTCAAAAGAAACCAGGAACGCTTTGTCAATGCCTGTCATCAAATGTCATTGTGATTATTATTGCCCTTCCTGGTATGCCGGGGTTACACATGCAAAAAAATGAGTTCAAATTGCAGAAAAAGATAAAAACAAAAACAATAATATTTGTCCTAGATCTAGATTGGCAAGTATCGGCCTTTTTTGTGTTGAAGACAGAGTAAAAGATTTGCGATTGGGATAAGCACATGCGATTTTATTTTACAATAAATGCCAAGTCTTTTTGAAACAAAAGTTTGATAAAGTATTCAAACGGGTTATACATAACACCAGATCAAGTCAATTCAATGTTCCTGTTCAGCCAGTCAAAGGAGTAGGTTCCATATCGTTCTTTTGCAATGCCATAACCGAATGGAATAGAATGCGCTTCCAAACTTAATAAAATCTGTTAAAAAACATTCCTCTTTTAAAACGACTTGAAGCAGTTTCTTAAAACGTGTTAAACAAAGCACACGTGAAAATTTTTGAGCAATTAAAAAGTATGCAACGTTGATCTGAACAATATAAGATAGATCGACAATAATACACGGCGCGTTCCATGCGGAATTGGCCTGATTTTCAAGCCGGAATATATCTGTATTGGTCTTTTCAATGTGACAAAATTATGTATTGACATTGACTTTCCCGCGAATTAGCCTAAATATTGTCTATTTCGTAAACTATATAAAATATCTCTCTTCATCAAACGACGAAATATAGATTTTTTCAGTTCAACATATAGCCGAAGTGTATATTTCTGAAATATCATAAAATAAAAAAAGCTATCTGATATTTATTTCATATGAAAGCTAAACAACAAGCATGTTCTCACAGATCCCTATATATTCTTTGTAAATATTTCTGAAAAATACTGGCTTTAGTCCGATTTTCAAAGCCGGTTAACAGGAAAAGATAATTGGTGACATATCATTTTTATTTTATTTATTGAACAAATGGGCCAAGACCTACAAAATACTTTAAAGTGAAAAAAGATTCTGTTTGATATTTTTATTAGGCTCGATCTACCTTAACATAATTTAAGATATTACAAGGATCCCGCCGTTGGAAATAAGCGTTCACACTTTCATTGGTTATCCGTGGAATGGTTTTAGTTTACTTTGTGAATTTTTAGCTTACTTGGCATATTTATTAGTTGCGCTAATTTGTTTTGCATATTTGTAATTTGCACTGGTTATTATGATAACAAAATACCAAAGTTACTGTAGAATTTAGTTTCTGCAATTGCGCATTTTTACAACTTTTTTCTCTTCAGTGCAGACAAAATTAAAACATTTTGAAATCCATACACTAAAATATGTGTTAAACTTGATATAGAACAAATTACCAATAGGATCTAAAAAGTAAAGTCAAAATCAGGTAAGGACAGCGCTATGCCAGAGGGAGATATTCCTTAGTTTTGAACAAAATCTTGTAAAATTTAGATATTGCAAGATTCCAAATAAAATGGGTTTTTCGGTTTTTCGGGCCAGCATCGAAGTTTTGGCTACTGTGTTGGTGAATACTTTCGGGGTCTAACAGTCCACAAACAGAGGCAACGATCAACAAAATACCAAAGTTACTGTGGAATTTAGTTTCTGTATATGCGTATTTCGACAACTCATGTCTCTTCAGTGCAGATAAAATAAAAAAAAATGGAATTGATATACTAAAATATGTGTAAAACCTAATAGAAGACAAATTACCGATAGGATATTAAAAAAAAATCAGAATCAACTAAGGACAGAGCTATGCCATAGGAGGATACTCCATAGTTTTGAACAAAATTTTATAAAATTAAGTTATTGCAAGATTCCAAATAAAATCGGTTTTCGGGCAAGCATTCTAAAACGAATTTTACCTTAGTACTCGATGAAGTAAAGAGGAAAAATAAAACTAATTTCTTTATGCATAATATTTAAGAAAGCTTAAATGTATGCGTCATGTTCAAACAAATACATGTAGAAAAACAAAATTGACACTGAAAATAAGAAATAAACATTTTCTGTTATCGTTTCTTTTCATTTTAGATACTTTTCACAAATGTAATATTGCTGTTTATCACAGGAAATATCATTCCATTTTCCATGATACCTCATTTCAGCACAATCTTCGTTCCCACCAGAATTGTTGGGTTCTCCAGGCCAAAAGTTTGAATATTCCATACTGTTTCCTGTGACCCATTTATATCTCCCCTCTTCCTCACGATCTGTTAGTCCGATGTGATGCCAATTCCCTATAATTATAAATTTTTGTGCCAACTTATCAAAATCAGTGACAACATTGTTTTCAGCTCAAAGAATTAGAAATGGGGGTAATAACAAAATGACCAAACATAATTGTCAAGAGCAAGAAGCAAAAACACAAAACAGATGAAAAATCACCAGAAAATTGTAGACTTCAGTGGCTCTGGCCTAGTACAGACATTTCGGAGGAAATGGTGGATTGAACCGGTTGATGGCGCACTAAACCTCTCTTTTCAATTCGATAGTGTCCGGTAACAACTCGACAGCAATTGCGTTTGAAAAGTCGTACAATAGACAGTAAAAAGAAATGATTATCCTGTGCTAGTATTAAGAGAAAAAAATGAGACGGAATGTTTTAAATGGTGAATGAAAGAGTATGGAGTAAATACATATGAGTCAAAGTCTATAGAAATACATGGTAAAAACAAGCAAAGGAACAACGCCTTTTTTGTTGTTGTTCTTCATCTATGAGTCACCATGAAGTCTTGAAGCCTTTATTAATAAGGCGGCCACGAGGAGATCTATGTCTAATCAGAAAGTCTGTATAGTTTGTGCTGGCTGTCGTGACGAATAGGTTGTTAAACACACACTCCATTAGCAGGAGAAGATGGAATGTTAGGGAAATTGATAATTTTGAAATTAAAATCGTCATTTTTTGTCGTAACTTTTAGTACTGAGATCACCATTTTCGTCAAATTTGAGATGCAAGTCCAAAAGATATGATCTTATGGTTCTGTTTTATCCTTAACTTCATGTTCTTGGGGATATATTGGTGATCCATTTAATGGAAAGAACGTCATCAATATATCTGTAAGTGAGATTGAAGGATAAAGATTATCTTATTTTATGACCTCTAACGAGTCCCCGAGGAAATTCAGTCTCGTGAGAATATGAAAACAAGTCTGCCTTGTAGAAGAGAACAATTCGTTTACATTGATAAACAAACCTGCTAAAATACCCAAGTTGCATGATGAATAGGAAATTTCGTTATGCTGTAAACGTGTTTCAAGAAGTAACCTCTCATCAGCGGCATTAGAATCAAATAATCTGGAAAGCTCTTATCCAAAAGTAGTAAAAAAGAAGTACTCATTATCAAAAATATCGAAATGGGAGGCCAAATCAAGTACCAAGAACATCCACACCGAGTGCAATGCACGGAATGAAGCCTCGGTATTTTAAGGGGTTAGAATAAATAGCACCTCCAAATTTGACAAATATATAAGCAATAAGTAAACCGGTTTAATCCTATCGCTATCCTTTGCTATCCTTTGCTATCTCCGATTCTAAGTCCGCTTATCTTGAGTTCTTATCGTTGCCAACGCTTGTCTTTTGCCTTTTCATTGTTTTTCTTGTGCAGTTCCTTGAGGGATTGTGGTATTTGATTGTAATTTTCGGCCATTGTAAGCGTTTTCTGTTATCTTCTCCATATCATTTATAACATAATATAACAATTTTTTTTTGAATCGGCAAAGGCTCTTTGAATGATACTTTTGGTTCGAGATTTTAGTTTATCACGAGGAAGAGTGGTATAGAGTGTGAGAGAATGTATTTGAGAAAATACAACAAGAATATAAGGTGCACATGTTTAATGTATATAGATACACCCTAGAAAGTTTAAGATTCTCGGCAAAGAATTAAGCCTTTATACCCCCAAACTTCGTTTGCGTTGGTATATTTGATAACATAATATCATAGTTACTGCAATTTAATTTCTGAAGATGGCAATTTCGGCAATTTATGTTTCCTAAGGGATCGACCATTTAACTTGAAAAGGGGGGTTATGGTTTTTTTTCTGGACAGAATTTTTTTTTGAAAATTAGCATTATTTTTGGGGGCAGAAAGCCCCGTTCAGAATATTTTTTTCCCTCAATTTTGCAGCCAAAATATTTTTTTCACATAAAATCAGCGTCAGATTATTTTTTTCGAAAAAAAACATAGCCCCCCCCCCCTTCATGTTACATAAGTGCAGATAAAATCACACATTTTGAAGATAATTAATCGGAATATTCACTGTAAATTAAAGTGGAAACAAAGGTCAGAAGAATATTAGAGGGAGAGACTTGTAAGGAAAATCGAACGACAAATTCGAAAACATACAACCCTGACACAGATAAAATTCAGATAGCTATCATATTCCCGACTTGGAACGGGTATTTCGTAAATAAAATGGTGGGTTGAACCAGGTTTAATGATGCATCAAACTCTTGCTTATATGACGACTTACTATAGCGTCTGTTAGCCTAAATTGTGTTTGAAAGTCACAACCAAAATATTGTGAAAAGGTAGCATGATGTTGACGTTCAGTGTACAAGCTACACGAAGGTGATGCAGTGTTAATCGATATAGACCCGAAGACAAATCCGCACAGTAAATGCCATACAGTTAAACAAAGCAATATTTAATAAATAAAAAAAAAATACCTTAGTTACAGTGAATTTAGTTTCTGCACATTGCTGCCTCGACAACCTATACTACCTCAGTGCAAATCCAATATTCAATAAATAAAAATACCTAATTTACCTTACCTTGAATTTTGTTTATGCACATCGCCGCCTCGACAACCCATGCTCAGTGCAGATCCAATATTCAATAAATTTAAAAAGAAAAAAAACTTACTTCGAATTGAGCTTCTGCACATGGCTGCCTCGACAACCCACCATGCCATCTCAGTGCAGATCCAATCAAAACATTTGGAAATCCATATCGAAATATGTGTAAAAGCCGACAGAAAGCAAACCACCAATATGATTTAACCAGAAATGCCAAAATCAGTCAAGAACAGAGCCAACGAAGAGAAAGATACTCTTTGGGTTTAAATAAAATTTCTGAGATTTAGTTATTGTAAGCAGAAACTGAAATTTAGATTTATCAATCAAATCTGGATATCGTGAAATAAATTTCACGCGAAACACTCTCAATCTTCATTTAATGAAACCCTGGTTAAGAACTTTTGAATTAAACTTTTGTGTGATTGTAAAAAAAATCTTGACTCTGACTACATGCTCTGGCATATTTCAATATGCCAAGCAGACATCAGTAAAATACCTGCAATATTTCTAGACTTACAGTAGTCATGAAGGTTTGAATGGATAAATCCATTTTCTGCTTCATCAGCGATATCAACTAACCAACCACCCCTTCGTCTACAGTCTTCCTAGAATTATTCGAGAATTATAATTTGTTTTAAAAAGTTTACAATTATTAATAAAATCACAGATTGTAACTTTGCAAAGACTTTACAATTACATTTAAATTTTCAGAATCGCCGTTTATTTGAGTCATGTAAATGGTAATACCGGAGCATAAAAGATCTTGGATTGTAAAGTAAAGAAAAACACGGTATCAAAATTGAACACAAATTAAAGACAACTGCACACAGAGAAAAGAAACGAACAAAAATTAACAGGAATCCCACAAAACAAAAACACTAAAAGTGGGACACCCCTCTGAAAAAAACATGGAAATTATCAAGTGCTCCGGAAGGGTAGCAAATATCTGCTCAAGTCATGATATCCGTCAGTCTGCCAATAAAAGTTCTAATATTAATTCCAAATTTTCTTTATTTAAGTGTACATTAAAAGAAACTGAATTTTGTAGTTTTTGTGAAGAATCAAAGGAAAGAAATTTTCGCCTCTTTTGGACATGTTTGCTAAAAATATTTTTTCAATCAAATAGGTGTCTCGAATTTCCTAACAATGCAAAGATGGAACTATTGGGATCAAGAAGAGGATAACATTTAAGTAATTGTAAAATTTTCCATTTTAATATGTAAAGAGAGGATTGGAATGGAAAACCAACATTGAAATGGCCTTTTGGAACAAAAGAAATATAAAGAAAATACCAATTACTACTATCTCTTCTGCAAAAAAGGAAAAAATACATTGTACAATTTAGAGTTGCAGAGGTATGTAAATGGTGCACTTCGGGAAGAAAATAGGAAATTATAAAATATACATGTTATATGCAATTTATAGATTTTTATTGAAAAAGCTTTTCAGAAAACTGGTACCATGGGCACAGCAGGAGCCGGGTCAGATTCCAGACCATCTGTGGCAGATTTAGCTCTGAAGGCTGATAATTTAATACAATGTTCTTTAGCTAACAATACCTTGAAATGCTACAAAACGGCGGTAGAATCTTTTAAAAAATTTTGCGTGATTATAGTTTACAGGAAGTTTGGCCTTTACCCTTAGATAATATAATATTTATTTCATAACTCATAATTTGTTCGGGCCCCTCCCCGTCCACAATCTCTACCTATATTTCTGATCTGGATTAAGGATTAAGGCTGATTTAGGGGCGAGTTAGGGCCGATCTCAAAATTTCAATGACCGATTACTACCTCATATGCCTCATTAAGCTTTCAACAATTATGCTTATCGATTTAAAAGTACACATTTACCGCGAATCCATATATTATATGTGAATAGTACTAATATTAAAAGTTGGGACCGAATTAGGGCCGTTTTAGGACCGATTTCTCGTTAACACTCGGTGCTAGGGTTTTGAAATAAGCGCTAATCGATTCAGTGACCTCGATTTACCCTAGTTTGATGTATCATATGTCAACATTGAGTAACATAAGGCTGAAAAGTAGGGGTTTCTCAAAGTAGTATAGGGGACAGGTTCGCCAACACTTTGAGAAAAGTTGGAAAACAACGGCAGTAGAATACCGAAGGAACAAAGCACAAGATTACATAAATCAAAGTCAAGAGACAAGGCAAAATCAAGAACACCAGAAGACGGAAGACCAAAGACACTATATGCCCACAAAACAAATAACCACTACATATACAACACAAAAAACTAAAGCACTAACAGTGTGAACTCCCAAAAAACAGAGTGACATCAGGTGCTCCGTAAGGGTAAGCATGTCTGCTCTGTATACAGCACCCGTCACACTGTCAGTGGGTCAATCCAGGGTAAAGTCAAAACCGGTAATTACAAATCCGGGAAGACGTGAATCTAGCTGAAAATGTCAGTTTTCATTTGTGACAGACATTTCATAACTATCTATGATGTCGTGGTGACGGCCATAGAATTTCTGAAGGGACGAAAGTAACAAGGGCTGAACATATCCCTGACTCAGCAGTTTTTGTGACAGTGCTTTAGCTCTTTCCACAAAGTCACTGTATAAACTGCACGCTCTACAATAACGAATTAATTGTGAAATATACACTCCATATGCTGGGGATGTAGGTATATTGCTGCAGAGAAAGGGAAAGTTCACAATTGGAAAGTGAAAATCATCACGTTTGTCATACAGCCTAGATTTCAGACGTCCGTGTTCGTAAATGTATAACAAAAGGTCAAGGTATGGAGCAGACTTTGGTGTATCACTTGGGTAGATGCGTTGTAAATATTCTTTAAATCTTGGATTGTTAAGAGAAAGTACATCGTCTATATACCTGAAAATTAAAAGTCTGGGCTAGTTGTTTTTGTTTTTGTTGTAGTAGCCCTTGTAAAAACTTTGCTTCATACGAAAAAAGGAAAAGGTCAGCTAAAAGTGTCACACAATTTGTTCCCATTGGAAATCCTATTGTCTGTTGAAAAACGCGGCCTCCACATTCAACAAGAATGTTGTCGATCAAAAATTCAAGCATTTTTATCACGTCATTTTCACTGTATTTCTTGTTTGACTCAGTGTGGTTCTTTCAAAAATATGTTTTGTCTTTTCCTATTACCAAATATGAATACCTGCGTTCTCCGTTTTTGGTACAGAAACATTGATGTATCAGATCGGAAATTACTGTTTTAAGTTTATTATGTGGAAGGGTTGTATACAGGGTAGAAAAATCAAAAGTTTGAATGCTATTACAGTATGCGAGACTGTTTGAGGAGAGCTGTTCAAGGGGATCTTTGGAATTTTTAAGAATCCACATCTGATTCACGCCGCTTGTAGAATAGGCTTTTTCGCAGTAGCTTTTAAGACCATCTCTAACTGCAGTAAGTAAAGTGGTAAGGAGTTTGTTGGATAGGGACTTAGTGGTGCATCTGGCAGATCCTGCAATGAATCTCTGTTTGTAGGGATTCTTATGAAGTTTAGGCACTCAGTAAATGAAAGGGAGATAACTGTTACCTTCATCAACTTTGAAACCGAAGGATGCTAACACATAAGTGTCGTTTGTGATTATCTCGTCCCTTAATAGTGTAGTTGGGGTAAAAGTAGGATTGCCAGATGAAGAGTCAATACCCAACTCCTTAACAAGACAGTCTAAATAGTGTTTCTTACATACAAACACAATATTGTTAGAAGCTTTGTCTGCAGGTACTATGACGTATTTTTCCTGGAGATTAGTCAATGTTTTTGCAACAAGAGGACCATCAAATATACTGGGCGTTCTAGTTTTCATAGATGTTTTCAAGCGCCGGATACGATTAATGATTCGACTTGATCCAGTCTGACAATGTTTCCACATCTTCTTTTTCTTTCTTCACCCACATTCTGGCATAGTCCTCAACTGCAGCCATCATAATTTTGAAATTATACTTCCAGTTGATGTGCTGGGGTTCACGGAATTTTGGACCTTTTGACAAGATAAATGTGGTCCAATGAAGTCGTTGGTCGTGCTCTCAATTCTTATGTAGGGCAACGCATGAGAATTTGTTCCACTGGTTACGGTGGGGCACCTACCTGCCCATTTCATTCTTGGCGGTTAGTAAAATTTGTGTCATCTTGTCAGCTCTTGACTTAATACTTCTGCGGCCAGTTTTCATGCATACTTTAGTATTTTCTTGCATTCAAAATCTTTTATTAATTTTCATATAAACTTCAAATGTGTTGACTTGGCTATAAACAAGGGACGAAAAGGGATAATTAATTAATGATTGGAAATAGAAATGTTTTACTCCAGTTGAATCATTGAATTTGTCAGAATTTATTACCAATACGACTATATAAACTATGATAATTGATCCCAATTAGTGTAAAATGCCCAGTTTGAGACGGTCCTTATAATAAATGCAAAATGAGAGAGTCCCTTTAAATACAGAGAATAAACATCAATATTCATTCATTACTTTATATTTCCTTCAAAAGAGATTATAATGAAATATACTATACAATATCATTTATATGTAATATTTCACACACACACACACACACACACACACACACACACACACACACATATATATATATATATATATATAGAGAGAGAGAGAGAGAGATGCATGCAACAATGAAGAAAAACTATATATTTTGTACACCAATTTAACTGATAAATAAACAGCCTATCTACATGGTGAATGAAAGGATATGGAGTAAATGCACACGAAACAAAGTCTCTACAAATACATGGTAAAAAACAAGCAAAGGAACAACGCTTTTATTGTTGTTCTTCATCTTGAAGTCGTCATGAAGCCTTCAACAATGACTTGTATCACTTTTTCAACAATGTCTGAGTTCAACAATACATAAATCTATTTACAGACACTGCATCATGCATTATAACATCACGCGAACCCAACCATCGATTNGATAAAATCACACGTTTTGAAGATGATAAATCGAAATATTCAAAGTAAATTAAAGTGGCAACAAAAGTCAGAAGAATATTAGAGGGAGAGACCTGTAAGGAAAATCGAGAACATACAACCCTGACACAGATAAAATTCAGATAGCTATCATATTCCCGACTTAGAATGGGTATTTTGTTAATAAAATGGTGGGTTGAACCAGGTTTAATGATGCATCAATCACTTGCTTATATGACGACTTACTATAGCGTCTGTTAGCCTAAATTATGTTTGAAAGTCACAACCAAAATATTGTGAAAACTCGAGGTAGCATGATGTTGACGTTCAGTGTAAAAGCTACACGAAGGTGATGCAGTATTAATCGATATCGACCCGAAGACAAATCCGCACAGTAAATGTCAAACAGTTAAACAAAGCAATATTTAATAAATAAAAAAGTACCTTAGTTACTTTGAATTTAGTTTCTGCACATTACTGCCTCGACAACCCATACTACCTCAGTGCAAATCCAATATTCAATAAATAAAAATACCTAATTTACCTTGAATTTTGTTTATGCACATCGCCGCCTCAACAACCCATGCTCAGTGCAGATCCAATAATCAATAAATTTAAAAAGAAAAAAAAAACTTAGTTACTTTGAATTTAGCTTCTGCACATGGCTGCCTCGACAACCCATGCTCTCTCAGTGCAGATCCAATCAAAACATTTGGATATCCATACCGAAATATATGTAAAAGCCGACAGAAAACAAACCACCAATATGATTTAACCAGAAATGCCAAAATCAGCCAAGTACAGAGCCAAGGAAGAGAAAGATACTCTTTAGGTTTAAACAAAATTTCTTAGATTTAGTTATTGTAAGCCGAAACTGAAATTAAGATTTATCAATCAAATCTGGATATCGTGAAATAAATTTCACGTGAAACACTTTCAATTTTCATTTAATGAAACCCTGATTAAAAAACTTTTGAATTGAACTTTTGTGTGATTGTAAAAAAATATTCACACTGACTACATGCTCCGGCATAATTCAATATACCAAGCAGACATCAGTAAAAATATCTGTAATATTTCAATAAGAATAATATACTAGACTTACAGTAGTCATGAAGGTTTGAATGGATAAATCCATTTTCTGCTTCATCAGCGATATCAACTAACCAACCACCCCTTCGTCTACAGTCTTCCTAGAATTATTCGAGAATTATAATTTGTTTTAAAAGTTTACAATTATTAACAAAATTACAGATTGTAACTTTGCATAGACTTTACAATAATATTCAAATTTTCAGAATCGCCGTTTATTTGAGTCGTGTAAATGGTAATACCGGAACATAAAAGATCTTGGATTGTAAAGTAAAGAAAAACACGGCATCAAAATTGAACACAAATTAAAGACAACTGCACACAGAGAAAAGAAACGAACAAAGATGAACAGGAATCCCACAAAAAAGAAAAAAAACCACTAAAAGTGGGAAACCCCCTTGGAAATTATCAAGTGCGCCGGAAGGGTAGCCAATATCTACTCCAGTCATGACATCCGTCAGTCTGCCAATAAAAGGTCTAGTATTAATTCATAATTTTTGTTATTTAAGTGTACATTAAAAGAAACTCAGTTTTGTAGTTTTTGTGACGAATCAAAGTAAAGAAATTTTCGCCTCTTTTGGACATGTTAGCTGAAAATATTTTTTCAATCAAATAGGTGTCGAATTTCCTAACAATGCAAAGATGGAACTATTGGGATCAAGAAGAGGATAACATTTAAGTTATTGTAAAATTTTCCATTTTAATATGTAAAGAGAGGACTGGAATGGAAAACCAACATTGAAATGGCCTTTTGGAACAAAAGCAATATAAAAAATATCAATTACTATTATTTCTTCTGCAAAAAAAAGGAAAATACATTGTACAATTTAGAGTGGCAGAGGTATGTAAATGGTGCACTTCGGCAAGGAAATAGAAAATTATAAAATATACATTTTATATGCAATTTATAGATTTTTATTGAAGTTATTATCATGCTGATGTTCTCATAAAATATAAGAGACTTACAAACAAGTTGTTTTCTTTAAAAAAAAGAAAAACAATACGTGAACCATAGAATATATAACTTAAATATTTCTAAACATTTTCAGAACATTCTAAAATGTTAGCAATTCTATTTCTTCGCTTGATTTTTTTCTACTCTCTTATCAAAATACAATACAAACGATGCATTTAGATAGTTAAAACATGTTTGTTGCATATATCTTCTACGATATAAGCAATTTCTTGCCGCCAGTTTTCACAATGCCATTTTTTCTACTTTATGTCCAAATAGGTATGGTTATCTATTCAAAGATAAAGCAGAATTAATAAAAGTTTAGACTGAATTTTACAACTTCGCGATAATCAATATTCTTGAAAGTTGATTCCTTAAAGTAGAGAATAAAAAACATTGGTATTTCTAAGTGGAAAAACTTTTTTAATGTTCAAAACTATGAATTTGACTCTTTTTTCAAATTCATTCACAGTCTCGATTTAAATAAGCTTATAATATTCAAATGGAAATTAATAAGTAACATTTTACCTACTACCGAAAATTTATATAAATGGAAACTAACATCCTCGCCAAACTGTGCATGTTGTGGATGTATTGTTACCTACCAGCACTTCTACATAAAATGCATTCTAATTAAAACTTTCTGGGAATATATACAAGTAAAGCTCTCGAAAATTAACTTCAATAAAAAAGTAACTTTAAAAGATATTATATTTGGTTACAAAATAAACCAAAAGGAATACTGGAATTTAAACATAATTTTTACGATTATAGGTTTCACAATCTATAAGCATTTTTATGTATCAGAGCAAAGAAGAAAATCTGTAAATCTGCAACCCATGTTTAAAACTGAATTTGATACATCTATAAATGTAATAAATATCAATAAAAGTAATCTATTAAAAGTTTTCAAAAGCGTTTTGTAATTAGACATCTTAAATCTGTACAATTATGTGGTATACACATGATCGTTAATAGTGTACCTATTTTGAACCCCACGACATGTTACATTTTTATTGATTATACAAAGTATATAATATTGCGAAAGAAAATTCACTTACCAAAATTAAATAGTGTATTAATTTAACATCCATAAAATGAAATTTTAACCACGTGCTCACTGATGTAGACAGCACGTTTTACCTCACTCAATAGTTCAAAGAGATCGATAATCATTGTCTTTATATATGTATGACTTGAGTCAAAAGGTAATACATGTAAATGGAAAATTATACAATGTAAATAATATACTAACACTAAAATTTTTAGTTAATACTCGTACATGCAACCCTGTTCATTTCGAGTACTAACAATATACAGGGTACCATGCTGTTAAAGCTGTAACAGTATGGTTAATGTAACAGCTTTTCAAATAAAAGATTTATTATTGGGGAAAAAAAAGTAGAGTCCCCCCCTTTTAATTGATTTCTCATGACGTCATTGCTTTCCTGGTGCTTGAAGCTGTCGAAAAGAAATAATCTGATAGCCGACGCATTAAGTCGCGGCAATTTTCAGCTTTTCAGAAAACTGGTACCATGGGCACAGCAGGAACCGGGTCAGATTCCAGACCATCTGTGGCAGATTTAGCTCTGGAGGCTAATAATTTAATACAATGTTCTTTAGCTAACAATACCTGGAAATGCTACAAAACGGCGGTAGAATCTTTTCAAAAATTTTTGTGTGATTATAGTTTACAGGAAGTATGGCCTTTACCCTTAGATAATATAATATCATGTATTGCATAACTCTCCTGTTCGGACCCCTCCACGTCCACAATCTCTACCCATATTTCTGATCTGGTTCATTATCATCGGATGCATTGTTTACCGGACCCAACACGCAGTTTTTTAATAGGGAAAATGAGAGAGGGGGTTCGCCGTAAAGCCGGTACAAAAAGAGACACACGAGTACCAGTAACTAAGGATCTTTTACAAAAACTGATATCTTCTTTTAAATCGGCGTGTTCATCACAATTTGAAGCCTTATTATTTGCGGCTGCATTTAGTTTAGCATTTTTTGCTTTTTTAAGAGTTGGGGAGAAAATCGCGGACAGTCACTCCAATATAGGAGTTCATACAATGTTAGCCGAAGACGAAGTAATTTTTGGCAAAGAGCTGCATTTGAAAATTCGAAATTCAAAATCGGATCAGAAAGGAAAAATAGTTATTTTGGTTTTTAGTATGGAAACTGAAATATGTCCTGTCAAATTGATAAAATCGTATTTCCTTGCTAGGGGCCATAACCCAAAGCAGCCAATTTTCATTCATAACGATGGACCCCTATTAACAAGATTTCAGTTTAACTCGGTATTACAGAAAGCTTTAAATTTTTGTGACGTAACGGATAGGATTCTTTCGAATTCATTTCGTATGGGCGGCGCCACTAATTTGTCAAAAATGGGAGTCCTAGACAGTGAAATAAAGAATTGGAGTCGGTGGACTTCTAAGGCATATTCTAGATATATTCGATTTGGGCCGTTTAGGCCATGCGAATTATTAATGTATATCAACTGGTTTTAGGTACTCAACATCATCTATTAGGCTCATCAATTACCTACTGGGCTAAGAATAGAGCAAGTCATCGTATAGGGGCCTGCATCTTGGACTGCATTATAGAAATATGCAGTTACACTGGTAAGCCTTATTACAAAGCCAAGACGAATGTCTTCCATAAATATTTTCTTTAAAGCGTTGTGTATTCGTTTTCTTGTACTTTCAGTTGTATTAGGATTATTTGCTTCATGCCAATAACGTCTTCAAACGGGGTATTTGAGAAAATCACTTTAAAATTTATACCAATCACTTTAGATGCGTTGATTTACCTTAGTTTGATAAATCACATGAACCTATTACTTATATTAAGGATTTAGGCCGATTTATAGGCGAGTTAGGGCCGATCTCAAAATTTCAATGGCCGATTACTACGCAATATGCCTCATTAAGCTTTCAACAATTATGCTTATCGATTTAAAAGTACACATTTACCAGGAATCCATATATTACATGTGAATAGTACTAATATTAAAAGTTGGGGCCGATTTCTAGGTGCTAGGGTTTTGAAATAGCGCTAATTGATTCATTGACTTCGATTTACCCTAGTTTGATGTATCATATATCAACATTGAGTAAACTAAGGATGAAAAATCAGGGGTTTCTCAAAGTAGTATAGGGGACAGGTTCTCCAACACTTTGAGAAAAGTTGAGAAAATGTGGTCCAATGAAGTCGTTGGTCGTACTCTCAATTCTTATGTTGGGCAACGCATGAGAATTTGATCCACTGGTTACGGTGGGGCACCTACCTGCCCATTTCAATCTTGGCGGTTTGTAAAATTTGTGTCATCTTGTCAGCGCTTGACTTAATTATATTTCTGCGGCCAGTTTTCATCCATACTTTAGTATTTCTTGCATTCAAACTCTTTTATTAATTTTCATATAAACTTCAAATATGTTGACTTGGCTATAAACAACATGAAGAAAGGGATAATTAATTACTGATGGGAAAATAGAAATGTTTTACTCCAGTTGAATCATTAAATTTGTCAGAATTTATTACCAATACGACTGTATAAACTATGGTAATTGATCCCAATTACTGTAAAATGCCCAGTTTTAGACGGTCCTTATAGTAAATGCAAAGATTGAGACAGTCGCTTTAATCACAGAGAATAAACATCAATATTCATTAATTACTTTATATTTCCCCAAAAAAGATTATAATGAAATATACCATACAATATCATATATATATATGTAATATTTCATACATAAATATATATATAAAGATGCATGCAACAAGATAAATTATATATTTATATTATATACATTGTACACCAATATAATTGATACATAAACAGCCTATCTATATGGTGAATGAAAGGATATGGAGCAAATGCACATGAGACAGTCTCTACAAATACATGGTAAAAAAGCAAAGGAACAACGCTTCTTCATCTTGATCATGAGGCCTTCAACAATGACTTGTATCACTTTTTCAACAATGTCTGAGTTCAACAATACCTAAATCTATTTACAGACACTGCATCATCACGCGAACCCAACCATCGATTGTTTATAAAATTCTGCACCACATGCGCATGACATTATTTAATAAATTCGTCATAATCATCTCTGAGCCATGATCCGTAAATGTTTGTTTTCCAAGAGGTATTTGGAACAACTGCTTATCGTCATGTGAAAATAATTCTGTGAATAACTCAAGCTCAAAGTTTTTAGTTACTGTATTTGAACGTATCTAGTAACAAATGCGTGCTTGTACACTGGCAACAAACGTGAACATAAATATCCTTATAATATCTGTTATATACGACACATTGTTTTGAATTTGTATCAAGTGTTTCAGTAATGATTTTTGCTAATATATAATTATTTTTATATTAATGAAAGGAAGATAACAGGAAACACTAATAATGGCCGAATATTACAATCACATGTCTCAATCAACCAGGGAACTGCACAAGAAAACAATATATATCAATTACAGATTGTGAAATGGTCCAATATTAATATATTCCAAGTTTTATGACTTCCTGAAGTATTCCGAATAGCCCATGCTTCTAATGATTTAATGTCAAATGTAATAGGCATGAACCGCTAGGGCAAGTCAAAGTCGGTGTTCGGGATTTGGATAATTAACTCTGGAAATTTTCTTAAAGGTTTTTATCTTTATCAATAGAGAAGTTTGGTACGATTATATACGTAACAGAGGTATGATGGGATAGCATAGGTCACAGTCTGTGGTAAATGACCCAAGTAATTGGGAATATTTGTTCTGCGTTTGGCCATTTCGACAACTTAAGTCTCTCAATAAACTGAAATATGTGTAAATGCTGATAGAGAAACACAAGAAGTGGAACAGGCTTCATATAAGCACAAAAAAATGATGGAATTATATAAAACCGATTCCAGATAAACACAGATGCTTGATCGGGTCATATGCGGAACAGAAATCACATCAATATAAAAGTGACGTGGGTATACGGGTATACAGAACAGGCCTCGGAGAATCAAAGAGGTATGATGGGATTATTCAGATCATAGTCTCAAATAAACGCAGAAGTCTGGTTGGACCATGAAAGGAACATACTTCAGATAAACACAGAAGTGTAGTAGGATTATACAAGGTACTAAATTCTGATAAAAAAAACATTTGATGAAAATATTTATGTCACAGCCTCAAATAAACGCAGAAGTGAGGTGGGATCATTTGAGCAATCTCAGTGTGGTGGAATTATCTAAGAAAAAGGCCTCAGGAAAGCACAAAATTTGATGGGATTATATAGGTCAGAGAGAAGTTTATTGGGATCATTTAAAGAGTCTCAAAAGTGTGGTGAGATTATATAAGAAACAGGCTTCAGATAAGCAGAAAAGTTTGATGGGACTATTTTGGTCGCAGTCTCAGACAAACGCAGAAGTGTGGTTGGGTTATACGGTATAGACTTCATATTAACAAAGAAACGAGGTAAAAATACAAAACAGATTAGAGATAAAAACAGATATGTGATTCGATAATATACCGAACAGAAATCACATCAATGTTAAATAACAAAATACCGAAGTTAGTGAAATGGGTATACAGATATACAGAACAGACGCAAGAGAGTTTGGTCGGATTGAATAAGAATAGACTTTAGATAACCACAGTTCATATGAAAGACTCTAAACGCAATATTACGCTAAAGTACGATAGCCACGCTAAGGAGCGATGGTGAACATGCTAAAACGTGAATGTCAACGCTGTTAGTGCCATGGTTCTAATGCCCTAAAGTGCAATTGTTTATCCAAATTGCGACGTCAAACATCACTGTTTAGTCGCTATATTCCACTGACGGAGTATAATGTTGAGATAGTTGTTTATGTGAAGGGCTGTAATATTAAAGTACTGGCCAAGCCGAATAATGCAGTCGTTATGTTCTATTACTAAGCTCGCTTCTCGAAGATAATTGGACACAGAGAGCTTGAATATGACATGTAAACCTATTAAATTGGTTCAAGGTTTTCCTACTGTTTTGATTTGATCTGCAATGAAGAGACATAATTTGTCTAAATGACCATATGCAGAAAATTAAATTTACAGTTATTTCGGAAGTCGTAACTTGTTACCACTGGGTCGATGCCTCTGTTGAGTTATTCTTAGTCCCCACTGAAATTCGCCAACCCAGAAGCTATTACTTCGGTCCTGACTCGAAAACCGACTTAATTTAGAACCATCCAATATCTAAATTGAAAAAAAAAATGTTTAGTAGGAGTTTCTACTTCTTTAATTGCTCTGTCCTTGGCTAATTTTGACTTTTCATTTAGATCCTATTGGATAATGTATGCTTCTAGTATGTTTTTACCATAAATTTTGCCCAATTCTGTACGAATTTTCAAGACAAAAGAAGGCGGTTTTAACCTCGGAAGACCCTGGTTCCACAAATGGACCCAAGTAAAACAAGGGATCCGAAATACTACACTATATTTTGTTACCATTTTCCTGTTAGTTTTGTTCTAAATTTTAAACCAATTTCAAATCCCCCCCCAAAAAGAAAAATAACGGAAGGGGAAACAATTCTTTGAAACCCTCTGTTCTGACAATGCTCTAATATAAAGGCCTAATCTTACTTTAGGGGAACCAATCCTTTAGAGTGGCGATTTATTTTTACTTTCATCACATTAGCTTTGGTTACGATTAAGGTTATGGATAGCGCTGGCCTGTCTTCGTCGTGTCCCCCCCACCCCGAAGGTTGGTAGCTCCTTTTATAATGTTTTTTTTATTTTGCATGCAAATCTGGAATTTTACCTTTGAAATAATTATTACATCTTCCAGGACCGTCCAAAAATGTTCTTGGTAAAGATAATTTGTTTGTCTTTTTCCTTTTTCCACAGGAACAAAATCTGGCATATAAGCCCCATTTCGGAACAAATTAATAGTATAACGATGAAAATAAACAATCGACAAAATGTCAAGATTTCAAAAGAAATCAACGAATACAATATTTAATGAAAACGTCATTCAATTCCCAGATCTTTACTTTGTAGTTAAAAAGTGATTAAACTTGCCTCCAAGAAGAGGTAATATGACAATTCCTTTCACAATCCACTGTCGCGCTGAAATATTCAATGGACAGACTGGTCAAAATCAATTGCTATAGGGCGTTAAAATGCATGTACCCAGACAAGATTATATGTACAGATAAATTTTTTAACATACTTCATTAATAGGTCAATTCAGTGACGATTCTTGCGTAAGCAACGATGAGATCCAAAATTCATTCTATGGCAAAATCATATCGTCTCGAAACAGCTCCATTTTCCTTTCATCACAATCTCAAAGGGTAATACTCAACAGAACGTTTCATTGGTTCAATCAAGGAAAAGGGCGTGCCGTCAATTTTAGCCCATTCAAAGACCCCACGTGCTTAGTGAGTAAAAATCGATTTTGTTTATGTAACCTGGACGGTTGCGGGGTAGAAATGGTCGTTTTTTATATTTTATTTCGTCTAAACAACTGCATATACTCAGTCCAAAATTTGCTAATGAATCGATAAATATTTAATTGCAAATACATTTTTCCTGAAGATTTTCGTTATAAAGAAATGCCTAGATCCAAAACTCTTTGAAACCAGGTATATTTCGGGAAATATCATTTTTCATTAAAAATTATGCAAGACATATTAAGAAATTTTGACTGGTATAACTGTCAAAACGTTACGTTTTTCCTGTAATTGTAATATATGCTACTCGACAAAAGAAACGATACACAGATTTTATCAAAAAATAATATTTTATTTTTAGCAGAAAATCATGACACGTAGACAAAAGTATTTTTTGTACGAAAAGTGACATAATGCCCAAACATGTCTCTTACAATTTCTGAACCATCGGTTCAAGGTCTTTTTCCGGAATTTCTGTTTGCAGACTTAATTAGTAAGTATGTCCACATTTTCTTTTTACTAAACTTCCACATTTATGAACCGGTTGACTTCAAACCTCTTTTGCTTGGCCCACCATGAACCCCTATTTCACATTTTCAGTTTTCAACTACCTTTCTCATAAAGAAAAACGCGTGTTACCTGATCTTGACGTTGCGGCGTCTCGCGGGACCTGCTGCAGCCTGATTTATCATTTGATGGGCATGTTTGCTTTAGATAAATCACTAGTCTTTAGTTTTTACTTCTCTTCACATAATAATGAATTGCGACCTCAAAATATAGATCGACGGTTTGACCGCGCTTCGGCATTGTCCATAATGATTTTGGATTGAACGGAGCATCGAAATGAAACATTGTATTCCACTTTTTAGGATGGCAAATTGTTAACCAAATGAAGTGTCCGAAACATCAAACAATTTAAATCATCCATCAGTTAACGGCGAACTGAATCACTTGGACGAAAAACTACCATTCCGGATTTCCGTTCCGTTTCGGAATTGATTTAACATGTGTTTTGGCGTTGAATACATTAATACACTAAAATAAAAACTTTAAATTGCAAAATAAAAAAAAATATTTACAAAATTTAACCGCGTATCGTTTCTTTTGTTGAGTAGTATATTTTGAAATAAGGCACAACAGTGCTAGACAATATCTTTTTTCTTTACCTGAGCACCTCCCCAGTCCAGAAACTCGTCAACAAACAGGTAACATGAATCTCCAAAGGATTTCCACCCTCTATCGCAAATTCTGCCAGCTACAAACATTTAAAGATTAGTCTTGCTAAATATAATAAATCTAATTATAATTATCTGGTGCAAGACACAGTTTTGGTTATGTATCATGTCTTCTTTTTTTAAATTAAAAAAAACCATAATGGCCATACAACTCATTAAAATTATTACAGTTGGAGTTAACATATGTGTTATGGTCTCATGTTCATTTACTCCATATCCTTTCTGAAAATATTCTATACAGGAGTTTGTCTTTTATTGCAGTGTGGAGTTGGTAAAACAAGTCCTCGTGGTAGGGATGTATGCTCTTTATTTTTCTTAGATATAGTGTACTTGTACATGAGATAATATCTCATGTGTACACTTTGTTCAACTACTATTATCTAAATTTATGTAAATTCTACAACCGAAGGATTAACTCCCTCCATAGTAGTTTTGTCCTTAGCTATATTTGATATTACTGATTATTCGGATTTCTTTTGGTTTTATGCATTTTAAACATTTTTTGAAGTTTTGGGTTCTAATGCTGCTGATGAGGAATTAATTTCCGAAATGGCCATACAGCTCATCAAAATTATTACAGTTGTTATGATCTCATGTTCATTTACTCCATAACCTTTCTTAAAATATAATCTATATCAGGTTGATGAAAAATCATTTTATCTGCAATTTAATATCCAAATAAAAAATGAAGTCTCTTCTGCATTTAAATTAAGTAATGTATCACTGCGTGTTGCAGTAGATTATTTTTAAATTCTTGAAGTTTTTTGGATCAAAATTACCAAAGGACGTTAGGAATGAATCTTAAAAACTTTCAATTAATCTTTTCTAGATTACTGACGAATATTGCAAAAAGAAGGATGACATGTTTTCTGCCTTTCGAAGACCTATTGAACATTTACATGAAATACAATTTTGTTCACCTCATAATGAATATGTTCTGTCAGTATTTCGGTATGTTCAGTCACTGTTGCAATTGTAACTACAGAATTTTTACGGTCTTCACCACGATTTGACAGACAATTACAATGTTTCTGTTTCACAAATGAGAACAGATATTTTTAGGTAGATTCAGAGTTTTTTACCGGACTGACTAACACCGACTGTGACAAAACCGTACTTTTCACTGGCAGTGTGGCGGGTGCCACGCGTGGAGCAGATCATGCTTACCCTTTCGGAGCACCTGATGATACCTCAGTTTTTATAGGGGTTCACACTGCTAGAGCTTTAGTTTTGTGGCGTTCTTGTTCATTTTTATTTATTTGTTTTGTCTTTGTCATACTGTCTCAATTCGTGTTGCTGTGAATTGCCGTGATGTTAGATTTATGATTTTAGAATTTCCCCTTTCCTTTTCTTGCTTCGGTATTCGTTTGCCGATGTATTCTGTTGAGTTTTTGGAGGGCCTAACTTCGGTCTTTTTAATACAAAAAATGCAATTCATTAAATGCATTTAAATGTTAAATTTATCCAATGTCGAACGTATATGCTAAAACCAGCTTGTTTTAGAGAAATAACATTAACATACTCATATGAGTCAATCCTGTTAATTATGGCATAAAATGGCAAAATACAATCCCGAGTTAACCTTACAATGGACATAGATTCTAGCTTTATGAAGCATATAGGTTTGCTTATGGTGACGTCATCGGGTATACGTTGGCAGTTTCTGTACTGCGAAATTAGATACAGATCTTCGAAAGGACACATATTTGAAACAGGACGCGGATTTTACTGAGTCTCACATATAGGATTCATTACACCTAAAGTCAAGCTCTCCAGTACTAAAGCAAAAAGTTAAGCAATTGTTTGAAGTAAAAAATGGGATGTTTTAAGACTTTCTGTAGCTACGGCTGTATTATTTGGTTATTTATAAGTTATTTCAATCATCTCTGATTTTAAATGCTGTTATCAAAAAATCGATGAAAATTTATAACAGACGCCCAGGAATTTTGCATTAAGTTATTTGAGCAACAAGTTCAGAACATATTTTAATGCGAAATTTCATCAATGCTTTCATGGTATGACAAGGCACAACATTTTTGAAACCATAATGCTCTCTTTACATTAAAATCAAATAGTAAAAGTGAGCTATAATTCGGAGAAAAGAAATTAATTCTTCTTTTGCATGTGAACAAAAATGTCAATAAAATTAACTTACCAACTGACACAAAAATAGGTACAAAAACCAAACAAAATAAAGCCTTCATGATTGTGTTTTTCTTTTTCAAATAAAAGACTAGCAATCAACTTTTATACAAATTTGACAGGAAAAAAACTTTATCAATTGCAATTTGAAGTAATTATATTTCTAAATGTCACCCAGAAGGATGATATCATTAAGTTATCTCCAAGTTTTTTATTATTACATTAACGATTCATTATTTGCACATGATAGTTCCCACTTAAAGCATTAAGTAAATATTGGCCCTCTTAATGAGTGTTTCTCATAGACCTTAATGTTATTAGTTTCACTGTGTTCCTAGTGTTTGTTTGAATACAATGAGACATTTGTGGTAACGGATGCCAACAGATATAAGAACATTTTGCGAGTTAATTTTATATTTGTTGACGATCCCGCATCTATGAGTAATAAAACATGGATGTAACGTTGATCGACATTTAGCAACGAAGTCCGCTCAAACCAGTGCTAAGGGCCTTCTTGAACTTACCATGAGGTATGACTTTGTTGAAGGCCGCACGGTGATTTCAAATGAAGAACAATTTTGTCTCTTTTGCATTAATATTGAGTGAATAAAATGTGAAATTGTACATTACGAATGTCCTTTTGTAACAAAATATACGCATGTGCTAAAAATATTGTTGGAATTAGAACATAGCTTTGTTTCCAAAGCGAAAGAAGAGAGTCATATTAGAATAGCACATAGTACACATCATTCATATAATGTGCGTTTTGATTTTACACATTTCTTTACTCAGTAAGAATTCATCTATGCTTTGTTTTTATCATTTTGCAAATTTATGAATAAAAAGAAAAAAAAACATTAACTTTTGTTTGCTATGTAATCAAATATTCGTTACGTCATTTTGTCGGGTGATTACTCATTTAATGTACTGGCTTCTAGTTACAATTAGGTGTTTATGCCTTATTTTTAGCCAATGAAGTATTATAACAATACGTCCACTATTGGGAATCCCTTTTTTATGTATAACAAAATACCGAATTTAGTTTCTGCATATGGCCATTTCGACAACTAATATCTCTTCAGTGCAGATCAAATCAAAACATTGGAAATTCACAAACAGAAATATACAAATTACAGATAGCATCTTAATTAAGAAGCCGAAATAGGCTTAGGACATAGATAGAACTTTGCAAGAGGGAAATAATCCTCACCATGTAAATTGAAAAGCCAAAATTAGCTAAGGATAGAGCTTTGCAAAAGAGTTTCAAGCCTTGCTTTACTGATAGCATTTTACCACATACCCATTGTTTTTGCAAGAATAATATCTAAGGCTTCAAAAAAAAATTTCCAACTTGACTTCGAAAGATGAGAGTCGAAGTTTATTTCTAGTTTTCAGAAATTTTATCTGTCATTCACAACTATCATGACACAATGCGCGGTACGGCAGCAAACCATCGAAGGAACAAGGAAGTGATGATCACAAAAATCAAAGTCCAAAGACATGGAAAAACTGGCAACAGAGAAAAACAATAAAAAAACAAGGACGTAAGACAGCCACAATGCACGGAAATAAAAAGACGACATTAAGAACTAAAGCACTCATAGTATGAACTCCCGTAAAAACCGGGAGTGACTGTTTTCACTATCATTTTTCACTTTTTGTCTAGCGGAAATAGGTTCATAATTGAACCTATTTCCGCTAGACAAAAAGTGAAAAATGCAAGGAATTCCGCTCAACCGCAATCTCCGAAACAGAGTTGCATAGCTCTTCCTACGTCAGATTATCACCTCTGCCACACCGGAAGGAGAGATTCCTCACAAAATGGCCGATTTTCATGACGTCACAGTGTGAAATACGTCAGGATGTATACGATGTCACTGTGAAAAGGGCGTGGTAAATCCAATATGGAGGACAAGGTGTGGCAGAGGTGATATCTGACGTAGGAAGAGCTATGCACCTCTGTTTCGGAGATTGCTCAAACCGGTGCTAGGGGCCGTCTTGTAGTTGCTATGAAGTATGAGCAAAAATCATTGTTGAAGGCCTCATGGTGACTTAAAGATGAAGAACAACAATAAAGCGTTGTTCCTTTGCTTGTTTTTACCATATATTTGTAGAGACTTTGTCTCATGTGCATTTACTCCATATTCTTTCATTCACCATCTTTTACTTTATTTTCTATTCTTATAATCCAGTAAACGACTACAGCTAAATCCGTTGTTAACATTACATAAGAACCCGCCAGTTGATCTTAATAATTTGACTAAAAATTTCCTCAAGTCTGTTTTGAGAAGCTAGTTTCTAACCCTATGAGTTATTTAGACAGTCTTAAATAGATTTTACATCTAATAACCTTAACTTAATTTTTAATTGGGGAAATTTTTAACCCCTTTCAGTTCTTTTATTTAGATAACCATTTATCCACATCAGTTATATCAAATACTGATACGATTTTTGCCTCAGGTTTGTTTACTAGCAACCTTCTTATTATATGAAAACTGTGTTTCAATTGCACTACTAATACTTAGTTGATAAGTCTTGTCCTATAAGACAGTAAGATATTAAATTTAGATATGGACTTCCAAAAACAATAAAAATATGTAAAACCTGATTTTATTTTAATTTACCCTAAAGTACGAGGAAGCGTAGTTAAAGAATAGAGAACAACTTTTCCATAATTTGCTACTATTTCTATTTTTTAATCACAAATCTTAATGCGCATATGCAGAAAGTAAATTCACAGTGACTTCGGTATTAAGTGATTTGTTACCACTGGGTCGATGCCACTGCTGGTGGACTTTTAGTCCCCGAGGGTATTCACCAGCCCAGTAGTCAGTACTTCGGTGCTGACCCGAAAGCCGATTATTTTTGAAACCTTCCAATATCTAAAATTTTGTATATTTAATTGAAAACTAAGGAGTATCTCCCTCATGCAAAGCTCTATCCTTAGCTGATTTTGGCTTTAAATTTAGATCACTTTTGTTATTTGTTCTCTATCAGTTTTTAAGCATCTTTGAGTTTATGGTCTTCCAAACGTTTAGATTTTATCTGCACTGATGAGACATAAGTTGTCAAAATGCCCATATGCAGAAAGTAAATTCACAGTGACTTCGGTATTAAGTGATTCCTTCACAAGTCATTATCGTCCCTGAATAGAAAATTTGACTATGACAAACACCTCTTTTCATAATTATGATCACACACTGTTTATCAGTTTTTACGTAATTTTTGCCGACTTTAAAGTATTTCTAATGTAAATTTAGCACAAATTGTTTATCTGATCCTATTGCTTATAACACGAACATTTATATGTCAACACAAATTTGTTCAAAACTAAGGAGTATCTCCCTCTTGCAAAGCTCTGTACTAAGCTGATTGTTTCTTTTCCCTTTTAATCCTATTGGTAGTTTGTTCTCTATCTGGTTTTACAAATTTGTTCCAAATGTTTTGATTTGATCTGCACTGAAGAGACATAAAGTGTCAAAATGCGTATATGCAGAACCTAAATTGACAGTAACTTCGGTATTTTATTATTTATATATTGTCACCATGACTGTAAAAGTAAAATGGCGTTCATATTTTATATATTAATTAAATCTGTCTTTCTGCAAATATAGCTATATAAAGACTAAAACGGGAAATACTAAAACTTTCCACGCGTTTAATTTTTTCTAATAATACAGTATTTAATCATTATATGTTTACATATACTTTCAGCATTTTTTGTCAATTTGTATCATTCAGTTTTCTTTCTATTGGTCATCAAGGATACAGTGTTTCCTCATATTATTTTGTCCGTTCAATGCTTGATTTTGATGTATATATAATAAACTCTATTTGAAATGAAATTTATATAAATTTATTTCAAATGCAAATTTCTGTCGAATGAACAAGTGTGAAAGATAGTATGAAGTATGATAATAAATTTCTAGTTTGAACTCAAATGCATGGATGTTATAAATAGCATAAGCAGTAAATGTTACTAAAGAATCATTCGTTTGATTTTCACCAAAAATGAGAAAAGGAAGAAAATTGGTAGACCATGACTGGTCAGAGCGGTCAGACTTAGAGCAGTTCTAGAGCAGACTTGATACCTGTTACTAATATGTTATATTACCCCCCTCCCCCACCGACTATTTTTTCGTACCTCAAAAATAGTCGATAGTGGAGGTGTGTAATATAACATATTAGTATTGTGTTTAAAAAAAAAACATCCTGAAGGAGAAAATAGTTACACAGAAAAAGTGATAAAACAATATTTGACCCCCCCCCCCCCTCCCAAAAAAAAATTCCGGAAGTTCAGCAATTATATGAATTACTGGGTAATACACAATAAAGAAAAAAATAATATGAATTACTGGGTAATACACAATAAAGAAAAAAATAATATGAATTACCGAGTAATACACAATAAAGAAAAAAATAATATGAATTACCGAGTAATACACAATAAAAATTAACATATATACACACAAAAAAAAAGAAAATTAAATATATGAATTACCGAGTAATACACAATACACAATGAAAGTTAGATAACTCTGTCGTGAAAGTTGTACAATGTTGTATTACCCGGTAATTGTCAATAAACAGCCAGTTTATTACGTACTGACATCGCATTGATTTTTGTTGATTACAATACGCTATTTATAAGACATGAGTTTTAAATAGACTACTTCAATTTAAATGACAAACCAAGCGTACTGTATATCAATAATGAATGTGTAATTGGATTGTTGATGTTTAAATGTATAAATTTGAGATTTAAATGGCTTCGTATGCTTTTTATGTCTTGCCTTTTTGTTTGTCATGTCAAATGAAAATTTTGTTTAAACTGTAATTAACAAAAAAATACCCTTAAAAATGAAGCAACCAACAGCCCCAGATTTACCATTATATCCAGAATTACCTATAGAAGATGGACAAAATTATAGCCTACAAAAAATAACAGAAATAGAAAAAACGTTGATTAATGAAAGAGATAAACGTAAATCATTATACAAGAAATATAAACGAGGAGTTAACGTAACGGACGGCGTATAGACACAAGTCTTATTTCAGCCTCTGTTATTTTAGCAGGTGTAGGAATAGCTTTTCCTATGTTGTTACCAATGCAAATAGCAGCTGTTGTATGTGGCAGTTTGGGTGGTTTAGTTAAACTTGTTAGACGTAAACTTACAACAAAATCAAAAAAACATTACGAAATTAAAACAATGGCAGAATGTAAATTAAACAGTATAAAAAATTTAATATCAAAATCTTTAACTGATGGACAGATAAATGAAAATGAATTTAAATTGATTTTAGATGAATTAGAAAAATATAATGAAATGAAAGAAACTATACGAACAAAACAAACACAAACAGTATTAAATGACAGTGAAAGAAAAAAATTAATAGAAGAAACAGAAGCAAGAGTAAGAAGTGAATTAAAAAAAAAATGAAAATTTCTAATTTTCTTTAACAAAATTACTATAGTAAATGACCCTCCACCAAAATATGAATAAAATTTTTAATTAAAAAATGGCTGAAGGAGGAGAAATTGAAATGGATATTTTAAAAGATTATAATCATGATGAGGATAATGAAGTAGAAACTTCTTTTAAAGATGATATGGAGTTTCACAATTATATAAATGAATATTTTGAACAATTAGAAAATTTATCACTAGAAGATCAAAGAACTCACAAAAATAAAATAATCAAAATAATGGTAAAAAGATTTTACAAAGTAAATGACGAATCAGATTTATATAAAGATCGTGAAGATTTCTTTTTAGAGAAAGATAAGAAGGGAAGAATTAATTTATATGTAAGAGATAGAACTGGTAAGGAAGTTATTTTAACATGGTACCAAGGAGGTGTATTAAGATTTTATAAATTTAGCACTATTGAACAAAACTATAATAAAATCTATCATGGTGGTGGTACTAATTTTATCAGATCTGTTTTAGGTGTTGAACATTATGATATAACTAATCAACATATAAATGAAATTGAAAATAGATTAGAAAGTCTAAACCAAGAAAGTAGTATTTTTTCAAAGGAAATAACTTCCGAAGAAGATGCAGAAGAACTTTCAGAAACAGCAAGTAGTGTGTCAACATCTTTAAAAGAAATATTAACATCATTTGAAAAAGAAACACAAACAAATGTAGATACATTTGAAAAAGAAACACAAACAGATATAGATAAGAGAGAAATGGATAGAATTATTAGAGAACTGGAAGGTTATATGAAAGAATTTACAACAATCGAAGAACATATTAAACTTGGTACAGCAAAACTAAATAAAGAATATAAAAACTTGGTAAAAGAAAAAATCAAATTAAAACGAATAATAAAATATAGTGATAATCCCATAGAAATAACAGAATCAGAAGAAAAAATAAAAAAAATAGAATCTGATATAAACATATGGCTTGGAGTAATTAATGCTAATAGAGATAGATTACCTAACCAGCTAGATAGAATTAAACAAACAATGCGTAAAATATTAAACGAAGATACAACATTAAGGGAAAGAATTAAAACATTATTCAGAGAACAAGGAATAACAATAGTTAGTGTTTTAACTGCTTTTGGGATGATTATAGGTGTTATTGTTGAGGCAATTATTCCTTCTGGTAGTGGAAGTAGTCCCCCACCTCCGCCTCCTTCAGATAAAACAGATGCAAAAGATTGGATAAAAAAACAATTAAAAAATCTTGGAAAACTATTAGCTAAGCTTGCAGGAAAATTAGCAGCTGCATTACCGGGAATTATCGGTGCCATTGTGTCTTGGTTGTTAAATGCAACAAAAGACATAGTAAATTGGTTTGCAAATAATTTATGGGCTTTACTTGTTTTAGTTGTAGGTTTATTGTAAGCTGCTGCCAGGGAATATTTAAAAAAATAAAATTAATAAATCTTATAAATAATTAGTCCTACAATACCTAATACAACACTTCCAAATAATATTGCTTGTTTATTTTCTTCATGTTCTTCATGTTCTTTTTCTTCATGTTCTTCATCTTCTTCATCTTCTTCACTCGTAACATTATTTTTATCTGAATCTGGTGAAGATTTTTTTGTTTTTGTTCCATCTAATTTATTTGAAGAATAAGAAACTTGTTTAACGTGTTTATTATTTATTTCATTATTTAAACCTAATTTTTGTTCTTTTGTAGCTATAACAATTTTATTATTATAACCTACAATACTTCCAAATTGTAATACCATATCACTTGGAGACATATATAATCCTATACCATAAACATAATCAACTTTGCTTCTAGCATATTTTAGCGTACTTTCATAATGCACAATCTGAGATTGAAAATCTATATGACTATTAATTGCATCTTGAACGTTCGCTAAAAATTGTTTCTGAGCATCGAATCCTTTACCTACTTCTAAAATATTTACTCTTGTTTGAGCTTGAGCCCCCAATAAAGCCCATACGTATGTTCTTATACTTTCATTAATTCTACCTATTCCTGCCTTTGTAAAACCTTCAGATTTATCTAAAATAAACGTTGTCCAACCCACACTTATATCTACAGTATGTTTTATTTCATCGTTTATATTAAAAAAAAGACCATCACTTTGATGATTCATTCTATATTCTCCACTCGGTTGATAGTATTGAGAAAAACTTCCTAAACCATGACAATCTGTTTCTATTTTTTGTCTCCAATCCGTATGATGAGAAACATGAAACTCATTACATATTTTTTGATATGCAGCTTTATCATAAGGATTTTTGTAATAACAGAAAGAAGAATCAGTAGGTAATGGTGATTTAAGTTCTTTTAAAATTCTAGCTATACAATAATATAAGTGAAATATATACATTTAACGTGTTAGATTTGAAGTGTTTTTTTATATGATCATTATATGAAACACCACAACCTGTACTAGCACACCAGACTGCAAAGTTTAACTGGCATTGCCACCAAAAAAAATCAAATGATGAATGCATCCATGTATTCCATGGTTCGTTGATGTGTAATGGTGGGTTTTGATATTTTTGAAATAAATCGGGAAAAGTTGTTTTAAAGTTTTCTTTTTGATTTACAAATATTAATTGATTAACAAGGATTATATCTTTTTCAGAATATTTAGTGTGAGGATTATACGATGTATTAGGATTATATTTAAATTCTTTCTTCATTTTTTACCCTAAAAAATGTATCATACTATTTCAAAAATTGATAAAACAATAAACTTACTTACTTACATTGATAACAGAAACGAAAATAAATGTATAGGTTTAAAATCTATAACATATTGCGTAGGTTGGTATAATATTTCAAATGTACATATAAAAAAAACTGGAGAAAAACCCATAAAACTTATAGATGGCTATTATAGTTTTCAACAAATAGCGGATGAATTTTCAAAAGAAAATATTGAATTATCCGTAAATGAAACAAATGGTATTGCTTCTTTAATCGCACCATTTTGAATTTAAGATTAGTAAAAATTTAAGATATATGTTAGGATTTAATAAAACAAAAATATTCACACCTAATGAAAAACATTATGGAAACAGACCCATAGATTTTACTATATATAAATCATTGTATTTACATTTACAACAAGTAAGCACTTTTTATAATTATCTTGATGGTGCTCCGAGTACATTATTGGCTGTTATTCCCGGTGAAAACAAAGAGTTTGGAGATGTTATAACGATAAATTTTGAACATCCTGGATATAAGCGTTTAGTAAATGATGTAATAACAGAATTGAAATTAGAAATTAGAGATGAGGATAATAAAAAAATAATTAATAATTTACCAATTAATTGTGTTTTAGAAGTTATCTAAGGGTACCACTTAGCTAAAAATTTAACTATTAAAAATGAGTATATTTGGAGTTAAAA
>MJUU01035072.1:6105-23591 GCA_002080025.1 Modiolus philippinarum
TGTTTTTTTTTTTTTTTTTTTTTTTTTTTTTTTTGGGGGGGTAAGGTTCATTCATTCAATTATAAGGCACTATTTTTTATAGTACTATTTTCGAGGTCTGTCAAATATTGGCGTATTGAAATAGTGAAGTGCCCCCTGACAATATTATGGCTTTGACATTTTACACAATCTGGGCACACAGAAGCTATAGTTAGTCGTCATATAAGCGGGAGGTTGATGCATCATTAAACCTGGTTTAACCCACCATTTTATTTATAAAATGCCCGTTCCAAGTCGGGAATATGACGGCTTGCCAAAATTGTTCTGTATTGGATTGTGTTTCCCTGATTTAGTCGAATGTTATACGGATTTTCCTTACTGGTCTCTTCCTTTGATCGTTTCGGACTTTTATTGTCACTTTCATTTATTCATTATTTATATTTTATTTTATGCATTTTTTTTTTGCTATCGCCGCTCTTATAATACTGACTTGATTCCTTGACATTACACTGAACATGGGGTAGGATGCCTAAAAAGGTTACCCATTTTTTTTTTTTTTGTTAGTTTGTACCTAAATGCACATCTGGAATTGTGGGATCCTTTGTTTTTGTCCATGATTTAGACGGTGTAACAATACCCGTCCCCACTCTTCCCTACTGAGTAACCTCTCCCAGCAGTTACTGGTATTATTAGTTTATATCAGAGAGATAAAGCTTCTAATTGACCATATGCAGAGAAAAACACATATTTCTACATTGCTTCCAATTCTCAAATTTTAGAACTTAAATTATGCACTTGCCCTGACATTCCTGCCATTAATAAAAAAAATATTTATTGGTATTCTATTGTTTGATTCCATTTCAAATATTTTATATCTTTATTCAAATAAATGCACAATTATGCCCCGAAGGGCTGAAGGCATATATGCAATACATAATACAAACGATGATACAACAATAACATACATACAAAGCAACAACAAAATATTATGCAGTGCTTGAGTCCACTCCCCTCAGTGACCACGACTTTTTTTATGAATGGAACGATATACTGCATAATTTTGGTGCATGTCAGACATAGAATTAATTTGTTTAATTTATCATAAGAATCAAAATTTTGATATATATTTAAAACACTTTCTAAAAATTCCTTCCGTGGATTAATATTTTGTTAACAATAAAAAAAAGAAATGTATTTCATCATCAACAGTGCTTATATCACAATGTTGACAAATTCTATTTTCCCTTTTAACTTTTTTTATAACGCTCTTTCTCTATTTCTAAATTATGATCAGATAATCTCATTTTCGTTAAAAGTTTTCTATGTTCAAAATTATTTATTTCCAGCAAATAGTTTTCAATATCATAACTTTGTGTATTTTTAATTTTCTTATAAATATGTATTTTATTATTTTCTGTTAAACTATTTAATTTTTCATAAAATATTTTTTCATAAGTTCCCAATATTAATGGTTTAAATCTTTTATTTAAATTTTGTTTTTCTTTTTCAAAATCAATATTGTGAATTTCAGCCAGATCTATGTTATTTTCATTACTAATGTTTTTTACGAAAGTATATCAATAAAATAAAATTGAAAATAAAAAAAAGTCATATAATCAGTCTTTTTATAATGGAATGAAGTCAAGTTCCACTGAAAAATCATTTTCTTGTCATGACACTTTGTTCATATTTTCATATATTTATATTACGACTCCAACATGCTACATCCTGACGCAACTCCCAGTCACAGTACTTCAAGCCCTTTGATTATTGCAGTTATCGATCCTGGATGGCTGGAAGTATATTTCCGGGGTAGCAGACGCTTGTTGTTTTGACGAATTTTCTCAATCATTTGAGCATTATGTTATTGAAAAGCATAATGCCATTTTATTTGGAAAGTTTTTGGTCAAATATACGTCAGTATATAACAAGATGCAGTCCCCAAGCAGGAGTCAAAATTTGGGACAAAGGAGTGAGCATTGTCAACGCTCTGCATCAAGGTAAGACTTCATATTTTGATTGGATTCCCTGTAAATGGATTGTATGGATACGTTCGATGAATAAATACCAGTCCTGAACGTATGCTATGAGCAATGGATGCACGTCTACAATAGCAACTTGTCGCAATGTCAATGATCATGCAATCTTTATTTAAGCAGTGAAAACAACCGTCGCGAAGTTACTACATAGGCCTAGCTACATTTATTTTGCTGACAAAACCTTCCCTTGCGTCTTGTCCATACTGCATGACTGTTTTTAAGTTGTAATTTAGTATTTAAACATATATACTCAAAATTCTTGCGTAACGATATTGATCCGATTTATCGTTGTCATGGTTGCATATATTCATTCGTAATTTCTCGGTTATTATCATGACCCTTTTCGATGCAGTGGAATTCCGAATGGATTTATATGTCTTTAGTTTCGTATCAAAATCCCCCAGTAAAACTGTTTTTATTCTGTTTTTTTTCATTTCGATTTTACCATCAACATGTTTGAATGGCCATCAAGCAATGTATTCATATGCTTTATTTTTTACACATAGTTTAGAAATCTTCTCTGAAAGATAGATGTGTCCATTTGCGTATATTTTCAAGAACGATAACTCTCGACGCAGTGATTTTTTCAACTCATAGTATTGGGAACAAAATTGCAGTTTCCAAAATATATGGAAGCTTCGCTTCCTATAAATCCTGTCAAAATATCCAACATTTGATGCAAAAAAATAATAAAATATAAAACCTTTAGGTATCAAATAAATCATTATGTATAGTCATAATATATACTTTAGTGCTCATTTATATGACATTGTAATCCTGTTCTTCAATGTCTATATCATAGAACAAAGGGAAGATAACTCTAGTTTTTTCCTGAAAATGTGTTTCTACCCCTTTACTCATTAGAAAATATGAAAATAACTAAACAAACACTTTATACCCATGGTAACCTGTCTTTATCTTGATATATATTGTTGTTGGCTGTCTAGTGGAAACATTACTATGACATTTGACAACAAGAGGCTCACTTAGACCAATGGACCCAGTGTTTGGTGTCTGACGACACTATTTCCGCTGTTAAACTATAAGTTTCTCTCAAAGTCATAAGCATGATTACAGAATATGAAAATAACTAACCAAACACCTTTTATCCCTGCAGCCCATTTTTGTCTCGCCTGCGAAGAAGGGTGCAGAAAGTGAGACATATGAGTACAAAGTATGACAGCTGTGTAAACTTTCATGTTAAGTTTTTGTGATTAGGTCATTTTCTCAGTAACTATAATTAGAAGGTCAATGATATTTGGTATATATGTCAGTCTTTAGTAGTATTTGACAGTCTATTATATACCTTTTGTCTGTGACCTCAATTTCATGGTTCAATGAACATGTTCAAGTTTTTGAGCTAAAAAAAATGTAGCTTAGTTTCTCAGTAATTATAAGAGGTAGGTCAATGAAATATGGTAGGTAGATTGGTCTTAGATAGAACATGACAGTCTGTTATATGGCTTTTGTCTGTGACCTCAGTTTCACGGTCCAATGATCATGTTAATTTTCCAAAGTATTAATGTAAGGTCAATAATATTTGGTATGTGGGTTCTTCTTAGCCCTTGACCTCATTTTCATTGTCTAGTTAACATGTTTGGTTTTTCAGTATCTTTCAGTGGTAGGTCACAGATATTTGGCATTTTGGTTTTTGGTCTGCTATATTGTTTTTGTCAGTTACCCTAACTTCACATTCCAGTGAACATCATAAGTTTTCTGATTTAGTCAGTTTGAGTTTCCACACCAATTATTGTGAAGAAGTAGGGACGGAAAAGACTTCAATTTGGGTCCACACTTGTTATTTTGATTTGTAGTTTTGTCGGTTATCTGGTGTAAAACTTACAATAACATTTGACAACAAAAGGCTCACTTGGACCAATTGACCAGGCGGTGTCTGCAGACACTTTTTTGAATAGGTTTTCTTGTTTCCCCTCTGGTTGACATCTTGTACAAGTTGCTGATCTGCACATCTTTTTAGAAAAAGACTATCTAATGCAAATTTTGACTAGGTCTGTTTCCAAATGGCCTAGTTATTTTAGAGAAGAAGATCTGTAAGGGGCCATGGGGTCCACTGTTAAACTATGATCACTGCTGGTGGCCAACTTGGAGAATGCTGGAAACACCCTTTTTAAAGGAGACCGTAAAACAGCCATTGTGCTAATTATAAATGTTTGGTAGTTTGGGAAGAGATCTTTGAAACACTTTTCCCATACATATTCAGGCTCCAATGTTAAAATATGTTCCCCACTGATGGCCATCTTGGATAAGGTGTGGACATGTTGGATACCTTGTTGTGAAGAGCACCATCAATGGACCATTTTGACTAGGTTTGGTTCTAATTAGTCCAGTACACTCAGAATGACAGAGAAGATTTTTTAATCTTTTCCCCAGGGACAAATGTTAAACAATGTTCCACACTGGCGACCTTCTTCGATGAGGTATCGACCTTTCAGACACAATTTTTGAAGACGTCTCAAAGAACCAGTGTGACTTAGATTGTTTCTTGATTATCTTAGTATACTCAGAGAAGATCTTTGAATATATTTTCACATAGGATTCAATGATAAACTAAGTTCCCCTCTAGCATCCATCTTGGATGAGGTGCAGACTTGTTGGAAACCTTTTTTGAAATGGACCATCAAAGGACCATTGTAACAAAGTTGGGTTCTAATATGATGAGTACTTTCAGAGAGAATTTTTAACGTGTTTTATCATAGGGTCCAATGTTAAATTATGATCCCCTATGTTGGCCATCTTGGATGAGGTGACATGTTTTTGAAGGACGCCATCAAAGGACTATTTCGGCAAAGTTTGATTCTAATTGGCCCAGTAGTTTTAGAGGAATAGATTTTTTAATATTTCCCATGTGGGAATATTAAACTATGATCCCAACTGACACCCATTTTGAATGAAAAAGTGACCCCATTTAAGAGCCACAATTTAAAAAAGGAACCACCATCCAAGCACTTTTGTATCAAAGTTAAGTTCCAATGAACCAAGTGGTTAAGGGAAGATTTTTAAATATTTTCCAAAGGCGAAAGCTTCAACTATGGCCCCATCAAACTTGCAGCCATCTAACAGTATGGAGTACACACCTATGGGATAAAATTTTTATGGGGGAACCCAAAGTTATTGAAAAACATTGTATGTTTAAGTTGATATGACACACGGACAGACAAAGAAAATGTAACAAAGTAATGGCAAAATCTTTTCATTGCAAAGCCAAGTACAATTTAAGTGTGTGTGGACACAATACAGGTGTGGACACAGTACAAGTATAGACACATTACAGTAATGGATACATTGATATAATCCTCAAGAAAAAAGCTATTGGCCAAAAAGAAGGTAAGTGACAGACTTGAATATACACTGTATAAAAGCTTCAAACCAAAAAAAGAATTAAAACATTTAAAGCAGCCACAGCCTGATAAGCTCACCTTGTTGCGCAGCATTGTCACATGTTGCACATGTCAGTAAACAGGAATGGACTATAATCATACTTTCTTACAGATTCAGTCATATGTAAAATGTAGGTCACAGACAGCATCACAAGCATGCATTGTTGTTGTCATCCCAAAATGCATCATACATACCAATATGGTTGATGTGGGACATGTCACTAAGCAGGAATGGACTTTACCCACTCTACCTTACCAAGTCGCTCATGCGTAAAATGTAGGTCACAGACAGCATACTAAGCATGCATTGTTGTTGTAATCCCAAAATGCATCATACATACCAATATGGTTGATGTGGGATATGTCAGTGAGCGGGAATGCACTTTAACCATTCTACTTAACCAAGTCGCTCATGCGTAAAATGTAGGTCACAGACAGCATCCGATGCATTCATAGTTGTTGTCATCTATACAATACATCATACATACCAACATGGTTGATATGGGACATGTCAGTAAGGGGAAATGCAATTTAACCATTCTACTTAACCATGTCGCTCATGCGTAAAATGTAGGTCAAAGACAGCATCCGAAGCATGCATTGTTGTTGTCATCCATAAAATGCATCATACATACCAATATGGTTGTTATGGGACTTTTCAGTAAGGGACGGACCATTTAAACTTTAAGGGGGTTGGGGGTTATGGTTTCTTTTGCTTAAAAAAAATATTTTGAAGCTGATTTTATGTGAAAAAAAAAAATTTGGGCTGCCAAAATGATGAAAACAAATTTTCTGAAGGAGGCTTTCTTCCCAAAAAAATAATAATAATTTTGAAAAAAAATATTTTGTTGACACACGTAAAAAAAATAAATGTTTTCGCACAAAGCGCAAAAAAATTTTTTGTTCAGAAAAAAAAACCATACCCCCCCCTTCAGGTTAAATTGTCGGTCCCTAAGCAGGAATGGACATTAACCATTCTTCCTAACCTGAGGCTAGGTGTATCACATAAGCCCCCATCACTTTGTGAGATGAGCTAAAAATGCCAAAATGGAATAATTCAAGTTATTGGCAAACAGGAAGTAGATGAGTCAAGGACTTAAAAAGGGGAGAAACGGTACAACTTGTGATAACAAAGCTTCAGACCAAATATTAAACGCATTGCCGTAACTACCTACACAAGCTGAGAAACCCTTGATGAAAACAATTCAATATATGGCTATAATGGAAAAAAATTAAAAAATGAAAAAGTTATTAACAAACAGGAAAAAGATGAAGTCAAGGACATGAAAATATGTACCAGAGTTTAGACCAAAGGCAAATAACAAACATTACTACGTACACAAGTTGAGAAATGCAGACAAAAAAATTAATATGGCTATAATGGAAAAAATGCAAGTTATCCGCAAACAGGAAGTATGAGTCATGGGTCCTTGAAAATGGAAGACATGGTATAATTCATCATGCCAAAGCTTTACACCAAAAATCAAAGAATTACAAAACGTACTTCATACACAAGGAGGACGAAAAGAGTTCAGGACAGATTGATGGACAGACAGACAATAGTAAACAGTATACACCATCTGCATTTGTTTGCATATATAATACAAATGCATTAGCATTTAGAAAAAGGTGACGTACAACAGATTTTTTTCATTAAACAACTCAAATGATTGATCTTAAAATACCAAAAGGTGGTATTGCAGGGTAGACAAATTTTCCTTGTAACATCATGTGATCCTTTAATTTTTCTAAATTGTAGAGTAAGTATCAAAACTATCTTTTGAACTGTCATTGGATGAAAAGTGTATCTTCCATAGAAAAAAAACTCAAAAACAAAAGATTATAGACATGCGTGGGGATTTTTTTTTTTATATAATTTATCAAGATTTTTTTCACAAATATATTAACATGTACTATGTTACATTGGGTAACCAGGGATGTCAATTGAAGTTTTGAAATTGATTTGTGTGGAATTTGTAACAATTTTCAACACATAAAAATATAAGTAATTTAAATCAATTCAAACAGGAACATTCTGTATCTGAAAATAAGTATTTGTTTTATCCTGAATAAATATTTCTTATTAATATAAAAATAATATACAAAAGTCATGCAAATTAATTAAATTGTAAATTTATATACACAAAACTCGATTAGCCCTCCCCTTTTCCCTAAGCTTACTTCAGAACATTACAATTGATAGATAACTATAGAGGAACTTTGTTTTTATGAATTTTATTTCAACAGATATTTTTTATTTTAATGTCATCTGTTCAAGACTGACATGCACTTCCCCCCACCAAAATTTTCATCTTTAGCCTTGTATCCATTCATTAAATTATCACAATTATATCATAAGATTGTGAGAAATATTTATTCAATTATCTTTTACAAGAAGAGTGTTGTTGTTTGTGTAGAAAGGCCATTTGAATCTATTTTTTTCACAAACATGTATTTGTGTCATACACTGGAAGCTGACATATTGGATTGAAAGAGAGGCTGGAAATATGAATGAATGGGACCCCTAGAAAAAACGAAATTTCACTTGTATCCGTGGACGAAATAATTATTCTTTTAAAAGTTAGCTTCTTAAATTATATATGAACAACATATATGAGTTTAAGCAGCGTAATCAATTTCTTTCAACATTTGTGAATAAATTGTTTACTAAAAATCGATGTATTTTTTATTTGTCTAACTTTAAATTAACTATTAAGTTGTATTACGTAAGCTTCTATTATTCATGTAAATAATGGGCACAAAAATGTTCATGAAATATGAGTAGGTAAGTCAAAAAACGCCGTAGTGTGGTCATACCCAGCGCGAATCAAACAATGGAAAACTTAGTGGAAACTTCCGGTCATTTTTTGAAAGTCCAACACAGTTATCTCCCATGTGATTTACCGTCGCTACTCACAGGCACTTGTTTCATAAAATATGTCAGTCCCTAGCTCCCTCTCTTAAGAAGAAGACAGGGAGAGACTGACATTTTTAGCTCATCTCACGAAGTGAGGGGGCTTATGTGATACCCCCAGCGTCCGCGTCCGGTTAGATCCATTCCAGCATATCAACCATCATGACCATATAGACGAGTTTCCAATTGGTGAATTTTCCCGGAAAATTTTGACATCACAGTGTTATGTGTCGCAATTTACTCCGATTGACCCCGGCAGTCTGTGCCTTTAGCCACTAGCCCTACGCCCGAGACTAGTAAAATCAGTCTCGGGCTAGTAAAAATTTGAAGTCACTAGCCCGGTGGGCTAGTTAAAATTGTACCTTAATAACAAAGAATCTTCTGTAAGGGCTAGTGAAATTGACTTCGGGCTAGTACAACACAGGACCTTACTAGCCCCTTCGGGCTAGTGAATGAAAAAGTTTTTGGCACAGACTGCCCCGGGTCAATCAGGGAAATTCATAAAACGAAATTGGAAATTCATCTATTGGTTTGTCATGTATGATGCATTTTAAGACCATAGCTGCAATGCATGCTTCGGATGCTGTCTGTGACCTACATTTTACACATGAGCGACTTGGTTAGGTAGAATGGTTAAAGTCCATTTTTGCTTACTGACATGCCCCATGTCAACCATATTGGTATGTGTATGATGCATTTTGGAATGGCAACTGCACTTTTTTACCTTTTTGGGGCCATCGAGGGCTTGCTATATGGTGTGAGGTTCTTTACTGTGTTGAAGACCGAACAGTGATCCCTACAAATGCCCTAGATGCTTTGTTTTGGGTAGTTTTAACCTGGATATTGGATGTTGTCTCCTTGACATTTACCCCATTTTCTTTCTTTTTCATATGCAATGCATGGTTCGGATGCTGTCTGTGACCTTTATTTTATGCATCAGTGACTTGGTTAGGTAAACTGTTTAGAGTCCATTCCTGCTTACTGACATGCCCCACATCAACCATATGTTGTATGATGCATTTTGGGATGACAACTGCAATGCATGCTTAAAATGCTGTTTGTGACCTACATTTTACGCATGAGCAACTTGGTTAGGTCCTGTAGGTAGAATGGTTAAATTTCATTCCTGTTTACTGACATGCCACATGTCAACCATATTGTATGATGCATTTTGGGATGACAACTGCAATGCATGCTTCGGATGCTGTCTGTGACCTACATTTTATGCATGAGTGACTTGGTTAGGTCCATTGCTGCTTACTGACATGCCCCATGTCAACCATATTGGTATATATGATGCATTTTGGGATGTCAACTGCAATGCATGCTTCGGATGTTGTATGTGACGTACATTTTATGTATGAGCGACTTGGTTAGGTAGAATGGTTTAAAGTCCATTCCCACCTACTGACATGACCCACATTAACCATATTGGTATGTATGATGCATTTTGGAATGACAACTGCAATGCATGCTTCGTATGCTGTCTGTGACCTACATTTTATGCATGAGTGACTTGGATAGGTAGAATGGTTAAAGTCCATTCCTGCTTACTGACATGCCCCATGTCAACCATATTGATTGTATGATGCATTTTGGGATGACAACTGCAATGCATGCTTCGGATGCTGTCTGTGACCTACATTTTACGCATGAGCGACTTGGTTAGGTAGAGTGGTCAAAGTCCATTCCTGCTTACTGACATGCCCCACATCAACCATATTGGTATGTATGATGCATTTTTGGATGACAACTGCAATGCATGCCTTGAATGCTGTGTGTGACCTGCATTTTTATGCATGAGGGAATTAGTTAGGTAGAATGGTTAAAGTCCATTCCCACTTTCTGACATGCCCCATGTGAACCATATTGGTATGCATGATACATTTTGGGATGACAGCTGCAATGAAGCTTTGAATGCAGTCCATGTTATTCATTTTACGCATAAATGAGTCTGTTTGCGAGATAATGATAGTCAATTCCTGTTTACAGATATATTTAATTTGTGACAATGCTGTGCAACGAGTTGAGCTTAGCAGGCTGTGCCTGCTTTCTATGTTTTATGAATTGAAATAAGTGCCTGTGCTGCCACTGCCAGTTTAAACTCCACACTTCCTGAACACACATCATAATGATCATCAGGTCATACTTATCCCTAAGTCATTGATTGGGTAGCTGCGGAACCTTAACTCTGTTGGTCCTTGTGCTAATTCCACCAAATCAGAAAAAATAAAAGGACCTATAGAGCTACAGTTCTGCAGCTAGCTATTGGGAAGGCCATGCGCCATAGTCGCATGGGCGATGAAGATGGTCCATTGAGAGTCAAAACTATCGAGCCTATTGGCGCATAACTGTTTTAAGTTCATTCCCACGACGATTGTTACATTCGCCACTGAAATGGATCAGACACTTTTTTTCGGGATAGAAACATATTACTTTCGATTTTCAGAAGCTTTGATCATGTGATCAATAGAACGTTCTATAGACTTTTTTGTGATAAATTATTGGCTTTTTATACTTTTTTAGGTGAAGAGAAATTTTTAAAAACAAAAAAAAAAGGCTACAAAAGTGTATAGCATGTTCTGTCTAAAAATATTGATCATGTGATCAAACCTTCTGAAAAACAAGATGGTGTAAATGAAAACATTTCGGAGCGACAATTGGAAAGAAGGAGCTGTTACTTCCATACCAGGCAGGTCCAATTCGATATATTTACGGATTCTTGAGGGAACATATGACTTTCTTTGATTCCATAATCGCCAATATTGTACCGCTTCAACTTCAAACACTATTTTAACTGGAATGAGGTGGGGGTATCTGAAAAAAAAAAAAAAACATTAGTGGTGTGAATGTAGTCACTGGAGTACCCTAAGTACCAAAAAGCCTAGAAAGCTACCCTACCTTGTTTAGTCTAGCAGAGTGAGACTCTCAAAAATGAGTGAAAAGCTGTTCGCTGATTTTAACAACCCATATTCTGAACTCAGTAAATTCCATGTGCATTATGGAAATATTGTCTGTTTATTCTATACATGAATTGGGTGCCCAAAGCCAAATTGCACAAAACATGCCACGTGACCAGGGCCCTCAAGGTCATTTATGATGTTTCTCGTAATATGTCAATGGAGACTTCTTTCATCATATATACATGTTCAGTGACCTTTGGGACTTATACAGAAAAGAAAAAAAAGGAATTTCTGCTTAAAATTTCTCACTTTTGAGACACAGCAGTTCCTATTTTTAGCAGTGTGAGATTTCCTTGTCTTGCACTAGTGTAAGACAAAAAACTGATCATATGCAGTTTACGTGCATTCTTGCAAATATTATGTTTTGCAGATTAGGGTCTGTAGTCAACATCTGGCCTCATTAGTGATCATAAGTTTTAACCTGGATATGGGATGTTGTCTCCTTGCAATTGACATTTACCCCATTTCCTTTCTTTTTCATAAGTGTATTTGATGTACGTATTATAAAATTTTTATATCATTTGGAGTAAAATTTGACAGGAAAATAAAAGAGAAATCGTCTTTTAAAATATGATGCAATTGGGTATTACATTCCTGATTTTATGACGTTGCAAAAAGGGACATAACTCCTTGAGTAAACAGATGAAAGGGGACAACATTTTTGTGTGGATTTAAGTATATTTTAGGGTAAATACAATGAGAAATAAAATCAAACACCAGTACAGTGGACATGGTGAAAGTGCGAGACAAGAGAATCTCAGACACCTTTTGGTAAGATTTCAATCATCTCGGCCTCAGCAAGCTTCGTCCAAGACTGGAAATCTTGCACTTGGGTGTCTGCATGCACATAAACTCTTATCTACATGTAAATGTAATCCTAAGACTGTGAGTTTATTTAGATGGCATGGAGATGTGTTCAATACAAAGGGTAAATTCCTCTTGGTGAAAATATTGGTGATTTTTTATTTGTTTAAAAAAGTGGCACCGAACTTTCANATCAACTTCCTGTTTGGCGGGACTTAGCCATTTCCCCTTAATTGAACATAGTGAAAATTTTCGTCGCACTTTTCTCAGCTACTGCTGGGCCGATTTATTTCAAATTTGGTATTTAACTTTATATATAGGGGGGATGCGTCGTCTCCTATTTTGGTCGCCTTATGATATCAACTTCCTGTTTGGCGGGACTTAGCCATTTCCCCTTAATTGAACATAGTGAAAATTTTCGTCGCACTTTCCTCAGCTACTGCTGGTCCGATTTATTTCAAATTTGCTTTTTGACTTTATATATAGGGGAATGCATTGTCTTCCATTTTGGTCGCCTTATGAAATCAACTTCCTGTTTGGCAGGACTTAGCCAATTTTCTCTTCACTGAACATAGTGAAATTTTCTCAGCTACTGCTTGGATGATTTATTTCAACGAGTGGGGGTATACCTAGCACGACAATGCGTGCAACCTCATGTTGAACTCTGTATAAACCTTTGTTCAATATTACTTTATTGCTCTGTTAAACCTCATATTGAACTCGTAGAAGTGCCATAATTATGTTTTAGTGAACATCATTTCATACTTCTTGGTAAACTTCTTGGCCCATTTACAAGTATGAAACAATTATTCATTCCAGTGTATTATCAAGCACAAAAAAAGCAAATACACTATGAACCTCCATGGAAAGTAATGATACATAGGAACATTTTTTTACTTATAAAAATGTGTACATGAATACAAATGCAATAAATATGGCAGTCACATTTGAAAAGATATTCATGAAACAAAATTGAAGTCATTTTTATTTTGCAGATGTGCTAATACAATGTGTTAATAAAAATATTTTAAAGAGCTGATCATGCTGATAGAGCCAAAATGACTTAAAGGCTTAAAAGTAATACCAAACCATCTAAAAATTCTCCTAAAATATAGTGATTAATAATACCTATAAATTTGAAAAATTATTGGGTGCAATTTTTTTATTAAAATCTTCAGTAAAATGCATAGAATACAATTTTCATTTATACCATGAGATGTAAAATGGTGCCGAAATACCTACAGCACAATGGTTTTATTGTTATCATTACACACTAGTCACTTTTTCACTATGATATAAAATGTGTAACAATTTCTGAAATAATTGTAATTTCATTTAAATATAAACTTGTTGTCACTTCAGAATCTCTATTTCTTTAACTATAGGGATAAAAATAAAATTTATGATCTTTTGTTTTGCAAAAAGAATGACATGTTTACAGTAAATTTTCAGAATTATGGAAATATTCAGTAGAGTACTGACTAAAGCTAATTTTGCTTTTATTTTGTTTATTTTTACATGTATTTTGATTTCAGTATCAGTGATGATGCCATGCCCTATTACAGAAAAATACAACCAGAGGAATTTTGGCTTTACAAATTTCCCAGGACAGACAGTTATTATCCAGGTTATCTCTTGTGGGTAGGTTTTACATCTATAGCTGTAGTATATACATGTAGAATAGGATTGGCTCCTTAAAATCTATTTAGAATTGAATGGATTACTACTACCAGTAATCTGATAAGACATTTATATTTGTACAAATTACTGATATTTCTCCAAGATCGGGTATTACCAAAAGTATGCAATAGAAATTCAAGGTCTAAAATTGAAGAAATTCAAATAAATGTACTAACCATTATATTTTGGTGTTTCAAAAATGATTAAAGCAGTAGTATGCTCTCCATATCCACTGGAAGTTGGAACATATATGCTAAAACATCTGCAGTCCATACTAGCCGAGAATACTGATGAGACTTGTTGATCAGATAAAATCAATCTGTGCAATAAATGTTTATAAAATATTTCAGTACACACATTTTATGATTGGTTCAATTGTAAATGCTGAGGTTTTTTTTACGGTGATGAAGTGATTTAAGACATATTTCTGGAGGTTGTGTGTCTTAAATATGGTCTCAGTCAAAAGTTCAAAATTTGAGATTTCCTACAAATGGCCCGAACTGCAGTGAAAAACTAATTATGGTCATTGAAGATATCAAAGAGGGGTAAAAGGGGGCTTGATGATTATAATGAAGATGACCCTGTGTAATAACTAAGATTATAAAATGGAAAACCATATTTTGAATGCACAAGAGTGGGCTAAAGCAGTATCAGTTCAAACATTAATCTCGTCAGAATTCAGTTGCATTAAATAGCTTTTTTTCAGAAAGGGGGGCATGGTTTTTGGAAAATAGGGGAAAGGGGGGAGAAATTTTAGAAAATGGGAATAATGGTGAAAAAAATTGGGAAATGGGTAACACAACAAGCATCAAGTGGTAAAAATGAAAAAAATATGGGCATTTAGAAAATATGCTAAAAACATGGGAAATTGGTAAAAATGTCCAAAAGATGTGGGAAATGGGAGAACAGACACTATGTGTCGTCCCCCCTTTCCAGTGAGAAATAAGGTGCATTTGTTAATCCTCTTTACAAGTTTATGTTTCTTGTTAATTGGAAGGTTGAATTCACAGTAATCTGTATTTTATTTATCAGCTAACAGTGTTTAAAGTACCATTATATATAATTAGTTACAGTAGTTGTATTGTATTCAAATAAGGCCTGCTTCATTAGCTAAAGGAACAGACCCGTGGTAAAATTAACAATTTACCACTGGTGCGTCGCAGTGCTGTTTTACTACATCATAGTTCTTTTCTTCACAAGAACAATCACAGAAAGAGTACAAAACATCACGAAAACTACACAAATGCTTGGTGCTCCGTAATTGCTGTCTCTGTAGGTCAGTTGAAATACACAATGATGTATTTTTCCATATTAGAATAAAAATAATCAAATATTACTGCTGCTCTGGGTTAAATTTTAGCAGATACAATATATTGCCCATGGTAAAATATGCAATATACCAGGGCTTCCATAAATAATTATTTCTTAATTGATCAGATAACAGTGTTTGTGATGATTAGTTTCAGTAGTTGTATTTTATTTATCAGATAACAGTGTTCACAGTACCACTAGTTACAGTAGTTGTGTATTTCATCATGTATAAAGACAAGGTGGACTTACAGCAGGCAATTTTAGGTCTGTATAGAGGTTATAAAAAGACATGTTCGTACAATGTATAAGTCCCTACTTCATATTTGTACAATGTATATATACATGATCTTTATGATTTGTGTATATTTGTTCATGACACATGCCTCCTACAACAAATACACCAATTTTTATTTAGCATACATTGTGCAGTTGTACCGGTACTATACCTGAAATATTTTGTATGGAAAAGGGAAATGTGGAAAAATGCAATACTGACTATTTTTTATACCCCTGGGAAACAAAGTTTGGGGGGGTATATAGGAATCACCTTGTCTGTCTGTCTGTCTATCTGTCCTTTAGTCCGTTCATTCGTCCATTCGTTCGTCCGTCCGTCCGTCTGTCCTTCTGTCTGTCCACACCTCTTGTAAGCGCAACCCCTCTGAAACCACTTGACGGATTTTGATGAGACTTTACACAAAGGAAGGACACTATATGGTTATTTGCATGAAGGAATATAATTATTGTCCGTAACCAGGAAGGGGGGATAATTTGACTTTGACTTTTTTTTTTATTCCCTATGTATGGGTTACCTCGTAAGAACAACTCCTCTTAAACCACATAAAGGATTTTGATGAAACTTTACACAAAGGAAGGACACTAAGTGGAGATATGCTTGAAGGAATATAATTGTTGTCCGAAAACAGTAAGTGGAGATAATTTGACTTTGACTTTTTGTTGCTTCCCTATGTATGGGTTTCCTCTTAAGCACAACTCCTCTTAAACCACATAAAGGATTTTGATGAAACTTTACACAAAGGAAGGACACTATATGGAGATGTGCTTGAAGGAATATAATTATTGTCCGAAACCAGGAGGGGGAGATATTTTGACTTTGACTTTTCATTGATTCTCTATGTATGGGTTACCTTGTATGGAGATGTGCATGAAGGAATAGTTATTGTCCGAAAACAGAAAGGGGAGATAATTTGACTTGGCCTTTTTGTTGATTCCCTATGTATGGGTTACCTCGTAAGCGCAACTCCTCTTAAACAACACAAAGGATTTTGATGAAACTTTACACAAAGGAAGGACACAATATGAGATGTGCTTGAAGGAATATAATTATTGTCCAAAATCAGGAAGGGAAGATAATTTGACTTTGACTTTTTTTTTATTCCCTATCTATGGGTTACCTTGTAAGCATAACTCCTCTTAAACCTCATAAGGGATTTTGATGAAACTTTACATAAAGGAAGGTCACTATATGGAGATGTGCATGAAGGAATATAATTATAGTCTGAGACCAGGAAAAGGAGATAATTTGACTTTGACTTTTCATTGATTCCCTATGTATGGGTTACCTTGTAAGCACAACTCCTCTTAAGTAACTTGAAGGATTTTGATAAAACTTTACACAAAGGAAGGACACTGTATGGAGATGTGCATGAAGGAATATAATTATTGTCCAAAACCAAGGATGGGAGATTATTTGACTGGGACTTTTGTTGATGCCTTCTGCAATGATTTTTTGGACTTGGACAATTTTTCAAAGATTTAATTTAAGGCGTAGATATTGTGAAATCAACTTGGAGGAGAGAAACACTCTTTTTATTGTATTCCTCTTGAAAGGTTGTTTTCAAGGTGTTGTGATGAAATTTCTCTAACATTTATGATTTTGTGTAAAATGTCAAAGAGGTAAAGAAAAAGGTGAATTTCATTTTTGTCTGATTTTGACAATGGCACCCTTACAAAAAGTTCTTTCTTGAAAATTATATTGCATCCATACTTGTATTGTGTCCATACTTGCATTGTGTCCACACCTGTATTGTGTCTACACCCACTTACATTTGCATTAACCATATTGATTCAGGGTTCAATCAGGGGGGTTGGGGCCTGGGGGGGTATACTTGGCTGCCATTCGGCGACAGCTCTTGTTAATATTTGATCTAGTCCATGATTAGTAATGTCACAAAAACCAATATAGTTTGATAATATGCAATTTATATAGATAATTGAAAATATTTGCATTTAATTCAAAGTGTTATTTTTTCTTGTACATCATATACATTAACAAAACTATTTCCATATGGCAAGCAAAGTCACTTTATTATTTGATAAGAATACCCCCTTTGGTGTAAGAGGTTGCTGTCTTTCTATACACATTATATAAGAAATAATT